>APFE030779092.1:60945-92188 GCA_000404065.3 Pinus taeda | reverse complement strand
GATTGCACCCAGTTTTCCATGTTTCATGTTTAAATAAGGTTATAGGCGATAAGCTACCAGTTCAAACAATATTTCCAGAACTTGACGAGGAAGGAAAAATTATATTGGAACCAGAAGCAGTCATAGAAACAAGAACTTGACAGTTATGAAATCGATCAATTTCAGAGTATCTTATCAAGTGGAAGAACTTATCTGTTGAAGATTCCACATGGGAGGATGAGAATTTTATACAGAAGCATCCAGAACTACTCAAGCGTTGAGGACAACACGTTTTTTGAAGGAGAGGGGCATGTTGGGTCCCCATAATACTAGTGATTACCCCATTACTATTGTATTTGTACCCCTTATTAATATTTTTGTGCCCCTATTGTGCCCATATTGTTACTATTGTGCCTCATAGAAGCCCACTATTGTTATTATTGTGCCCTTACATTATTATTATTATGTAGGCTCTGATTATGTTATTACCCCTTAGACTCCTATGTATAGAAAGGAGCTCTTTTCATTTGTATCATCCAAGAATTGTTTATTTATGTAATGTAAAGGAGGCTGCCCCCTCGAAGAGGCTGAATTCTAAGGCATTGATCTATTTTTTCTATCTTTTCTTGAGCTGGTTTCATAACAATTTTCCTCCCCGGCAACGGCACCAAAATGTTGAGCTAATTTATTCACACAAATTAACACAAATATTCCTTATCAATCCAGATTGGTAATACTTAAAGGCAAGTCCACTATATATGAATATTGGATATAATCAAACTTGAAAGATAAGTTTTTCAAAAACTAAAGAAGTGCATATTACAAATATAACAATTCCAATTCACTTTGTAAAGAGGGAAAGCTGAAATGGCTCTTAACTTAAGAGGTCAAATTCTTCCTCAATTATTACTTGATGAATAGAAATCAGAAACTGATAGCTTAAGATGGAAAAATAATTAATGAAGGGAGGCTCCTAACTTAAGAGACCTTTGGTATGTCCCATCATAATTCATTCACCATAATGCCAAAAATACATAAGAAAATTGCTTGCACGTAATCAAGGAAAACTAGTTACAATTCACCAAATTAACAGAAGGAGTGGTCAACTTGAACACTTTGTTTTTCCAACTTACTAAAGTGATGAATAAACTAATATCTAATGAAATAAATCATCACACATTAACCATAAACCAATCTGAAACAAAGCATGTAAACAAGTTCTACAATAACCAGATTATGGAAAATTAAACTAGTTTAAACAAAGAAGTGTACTTAGCTTGGAATGGGGGCCCTCCACCCTTGCTTTGAACACTTGAAGATTGATATCAGAAGCTTAAACTCATTCAAACATCCACATTATTGAACAGAAAAATAGTAGTAGAACAGGTTCTTCAAATTAGCTCTCCAATCCAAAATGTCTCAGCATGAAATTATACAAGAAGTCAATACATAAGCCATCAAAGTCTTGGCTTTAAATAGAAGTCTTGTGAAACAAACTGATATATAATCCTTCTAACAAACATATTTACTCATATTCACCTATCTAAGTCGAATTCATCAATCCCATCCCAAGAAATATGGTCAATCCCATAAAATCTCAAAACTGCTATATTTCAGTGGAATTTCTGAGTGACTAGTCATGGTTGACAAGCACTAAATGGGCCTAATAAAGCTTGTTATGTTCGAACCAAGTAGAGTTGGCTCAATCCTAGTTCCCAAGCTGTCCATCCATGCATCAAATTCGTGCCCAAGTGTCCTGCAAACATGTCATCCATATAGCTATTACGAGAATTTCTGAATCTGTCAATATTTGCACTTGAAACCAAATTTTCATAAAAACTTTAGAATTTGAAAAATTAAAATTAAATACCTGAGTAGACATGAAATACATCAAAATGGGATGGATAAAGTGGAAAATGGATGGAATATAGATGGATTAAGTAAGTTTTATTTAGCAAAAATAAGACCAAAATCAAGGGCCAACATTCTCGAAGATTGATTTGAGATCAAGATACCATCAGGTACACATCAAAGAAGAGGACATCTACAAGAATGTTTTTAGGACCAGGTATGAGCATTATGAGTTTTTTGTGGTTCCTTTTGGTTTGATTAATGCCCCAGCTAATTTTATGTGATTGATGAATAGTGTATTGCATCCTTATGTGGACAATTTTGTTATTGTATTCATTGATGACATATTGATATATTCTAAGAATAAGGAAGAGCATGTTGAACATTTAGCAGTAGTATTAAGATTACTAAGAGAGCATCAGTTGTAGGCAAGCTTGGAAAATGTACTCTATTTCATACAGAGGTACATTATTTGGGACATGTTGTTTCTACGGAAGGCATAACAGTAGATCCAGAAAAGATAAGGGTTATCATTGAGTGGGCAGCTCCTAAGAATGTGGATGAGGTCAGATCATTCATGGGGTTAACACGTTACTATAGAAGGTACATCAAGAAATTCTCCTGCATTGCATATCCTATCACATCATTGCAAAGAAAAGGTAAGAAATTTGAATGGATAGAGGAATGTGCAGCATGTTTTAAACAGTTGAAGCAGTTGCTCACAAATGCTCCATTTCTTAATATTGCAAATTTGGATAAAGAGTCTGTGGTGTGTACAAGTTCCTGCAAGAGAGGACTTCATGGAGTCTTAATGCAGGAGGTATAGGTAGTGTGTTGTGAGTCCAGGGAACAGAATGAGCACGAGCAACACTATGTGACTTATGATATTTAGTTGAAAATATTCATGCCTTGAAGATGTGGAGGAATTATTTTCTTGGAAGGAGGTTTGTATTGATGAGCAATCACAGTGGGTTGAGATATTTATTTGACCAACTAAATTTGAATGACAAGCAAACTAGGTGGTTGGCAACGCTTAATGAATTTGACTTTGAGATCTGATATATTAGGGGTGAGGAGAATAAGGTTGCAGATGCTCTCAGTAGAAGAGTGCAGATGAAACATGTTGTAAAAGTGAGCTCGTACGAAACATATTTATAGGATCAGATCTTACAGGTAGGACAATAGGATGACAGGTACAAGGAGCTTAGGCACAAGTTACAAACAATACAGGTGTTCAGGATGTGGACTATCATCTCACGACAGATGGTGTGGTGAGTTTCAGAGACCAGACTTATGTGTTAGATGACAGTGAGCTCAAGTAGCTTATCTTGAGGGATTTTCATGTCAAGATCTTATGGCTAGATGTTTGGACTATGCGCAAGTGAAAGTAGTGTGTAAGCATCCTGGTGGGTTTATTTAGCCTATTTCAAATCCAGAATGGAAATGGGATGTCACTTCCATGGATTTCATTATAGGCCTTTCGAAGTCATCGAGACAACATGATTATATCATGGTTGTGGTTGATAGGTTGAGCAAGATAGCTTACTTCATTCCAGTGAAGAATAATTATTCATATAGTGAGGTGGCACAGGTCTTCACCAGGGAGATCATGAGATTGCATGGTATACTGAAGAATATTGTGTCGAACAAGGATGCTAAGTTCACTTCCAAGTTTTGGAAGGATTAGTTTGTAGGTTTGGGGAACGAGTTGGCCTTTAGTACAACTTATCATCCACAGGCAGAAGGATAGACAAAGAGGGTTAATGGGATTCTGGAGGATATGTTGAGGATGTATGTCATGCATCAGCAGAGCAGATGGGAGGAGTACCTTCCATTGGTTGACTTTGATTACAGCAATGGTTATTAGGAGTCATTGAGGATGAGTATGTTTGAGGCATTATATGGGCGGAGTTATAATACTCCCATCATCTAGTGAACATGGTGCTTATTGAAGCAGATATGTTGGCATAAATGGAACACAAAATGTAGGTTATAAAGAAGAATCAAAGGCATCACAAGATCGACAGATGAATTATGCAGATCGACATAGGGAAATTAAGGAGTTCTAGGTTGGGGATCATGTGTATTTGCACATCAATCCAAAGAATATCTCCTCGAGGATTGGATCATGTGCCAAGTTGGCACCACGGTATTGCGGGCCTTTAGAAATCCTTGAGAGGATTGGACTAGTGGCCTACAGACTTACACTGCATCCGGCAGTGAAAGACCATGATGTTTTCCACGTTTCAATTCTTAAAATATATGTTAAATATATTGATCATGTTATTAATTAGTTTGTATTACAAGTGGAACAAGAAGGAGAATTCCAGCTAGAAACTCAGTGCATATTGCAGCAAAAACAAATCATGCTCCGGAATAGAGAGATCGAGAAAGTTAAAGTGCAGTGGAAGCACATTGGGCTTGATGAAGCTACATGGGAGATGGTTGATTAGATGAGGGCTATGTATCCTTCTTTATTTTTCGGTGGAGGAAAATGAGTTTTTGGTATTTGTACATATTTATGTATGGTTGGTATTATAAATACCACAATGTTATAAAGCTCCAATGAGTGGTATGGTTGTGAGGTTGTCATGTTTTTCATTATGGTTTTGCTTTTGAGAATGTTGTTCATTGTAAATACTACAACGAGCTAGGTTATAAATTTCCATGGGAATGATGTTTTGGTTTTCAACAGTTTTGCTAGTTGTAGGTGTCATAGAACACCGAGGATGGTGCTCCCCTAAGGGTAAGGGGTCTGTAACAGTCTCGGGATAAAAGTTCATGTAATAAAGTTAATTAACACAAAATAAGACCAAGGTGATGGGAACGTATTCCAAGCTGAACGTTGGGTGAAATATCCTAGTGCACATCATTGTTGTGTATTATGGCTAAGGGGAAATTGGAAAAATGCAATGGGAAAGGCTTTGAAAAGGAAAAAATGAATTATTGGTATTTTATTTATGAAAATAAAGGAAAATAAGAGAAAAGGGAGCTGAAAGGTCACAGGTTGCATGAGAGGAGGAAAATGAAGGAAAATGAAGAAATTAGAGGCATCTATTATAAAAACACATCAGAGCATCAGTTTTTGGCCTTTTTTCAATTCAGTTTTGGAATTGGTTTTAGAGATAAGAAGAGCACCAAAAGGAGAAGGCAATCAAGGAAGGAAAGGAAACACAGGGAATGTAAAGGAAGGACAAGGAAATCAAACGAAAAAAAGGATCAAACAAGAGAAAGGTTGGATCAAGTAGCTTCAGTGGGAATAATTGCAGGTAACAGGTTGCATGTATGATTTCCTAGTTGGTTTTGGCATGCATGGCATATGCATGTGTGTAATTAGTTCATTTGTTGTCATTGGAATGGGTTTTTCCGGCTTTTGACAATGCTTTTAGCCTTTCCTTGCCATTTTCAAAAGTCATGGTGTGATGGGATTATTTCTTGGTTGAGCTTTGGATTGCCTGAATATTTTGGATCCAATTGAGGTGGTCTCAAGAAAATCCCAAGGGTTGGGGATGGAGATGGTTTTCTCGAGAAGCCTTCAATAGGTGGGCGAAGACAAGAAAAATCCTCAAGGGATGGTGAAGGAATTTTGAGGCATCAAAGATCGGTTTGGTTTTGTGATCTTGGGATTGGTTTCGGTGAGATCACGGATGGTGAGGGTGGAGGTGGTTTAATCTCTGGATTCCCTTGGTTTTTTATGGATTGGTTTATCCCATGAGATCCCACATTCATGTTTGGAATATGGCATGGGGGTGATAGGATGAAAGGAAGATTTGGTTCAGCCAATCTATGGTCGGGTGGTACGTGGAAGTCTCTCACATGGTTGGCTTTTGCATATGGTTAATAAGAGCTAAGTTTCTTCTTTCTTTGATGAGTAATTATACTTGCTATTATGTGGCTTTAGTGGTTGTTCTATCATTGTTATTTATCTGTTTATATATTGGTTATAAGCATGGGTATATGACAAATCTAAGTATGGATCTTATCATATTTTAATTAAGGAATGTTTGGTTAATGAATGAATAGCCTAATTGGTGTTATGATAGCTATTGTGAGAAGGCATTGGTCCTTCTTGTTAAACCTCAGATAAGTTTCAGATCCCTATGTTCAAATATGCATTCATGACCTATAGCTTGTATGTTTACCATGTGTTTGATAGAATGTTTGTCCTGGTTGGAGGGGTCAGGTCAAGTCATTTCTCAAGTTCTTGGTTTAGAATATTTGTTTATATGTTATTCATCATTTCCAGAAGTTTCATTGAGTTTTGGGCAGAGGCCTGAGTCCTTGCCCTGAAAAGGTGGATCAGAATTCGGGGTCACTGACACATAACTTACTAGAAAAGTCCACAGTCATTGGGAAGTAGGCTTATGGGAGTGAGTGGAGGCTTACAACCACTTGGAGCCATTTTAAATGGAGAGACTCAAGCTCTAGGTCATTGAAAAAGAAAGTTAGCTCAGGGGTTGGACACTTGGAGAGTTGGGTAGCTCTAGGAGGTCCTACAACACCTGTAGGAAGTTAGTAAGGTCTTAAGTTGTCAACTCCTTTTCCTTAAGGCCATATAGGAGGTTGAGTCTTAACATAGTGACCCTAAACTCATGTTTAACCTCGGAAAACTGGTGAATGTGGTTAAATGTGGTAGAAGGTGGTTACAGGGTGGTATTAGAGTAGGTTGCACTTTATTTGGCTAAAATATGACGTTGTTAAGGTTATAATTGTCATGCATAGGGTCATGTTATACAATTGATATGGACATGTATGATGTTGTCATATTGATATGATTATGATTATTGAGAGGAGCTCGGATTTTCCACAGTGTTCATCTTTATATGGTCGACGTTTCGAGTCTAAACCCAGAATCATCATCAGGACTGATGTACGGAGAAAAGAAGGAAAAGGGTTTGGTATAAATATGAAAAAGTTAGATGCAATGACAGAATGGCCGACTCATTGTCTGTTTATTATAATTTTAATTATTTATATTATTATTTGAATCATTAACTATCATTGTTTATATTATTAATAATTAATTTATTATTCTTAATCATTATTAATATTATTATTAATATTCTTGTTAATATTATTATTATTAATCATTATTTAAATTATTGTTATTAATCAATATTTATGTTCTTAATCATTATTTTTATTACTATTACTTATTGTTATTATATTATTCTGATTATTGTTATAGTGTTTTCTCCTTGAAGACATATAAAAATAAAACACTTAAGACTATGGATGACAAACAATATCAACAATATAAATGGTTGCTAAACATTGTAGATCTGCAACAAAATTTTACAAACAAAACCTGCCAAAATTCCTCATCTATGCCACAATCATAGTTAAACAACAAAATGAAATAGTAATAAATGCAGGTAACTCCAATAATCCAATGGAAACCAGATATACAAAGAATAGATTTTATTAAATAACACATGTGAAGGGAACAAATAAATGTTACCACTCCCCCTCTATGGAATGGGTTCTTGGCTATCCTCAAACGTCTTCAGCTTTTTGATAGAGTCTCTCTCCTCTATAATGTGTAAACCCAAAAAATAAAATGTTTGAGTTCAATGGGAACTCAAATGGAAAAGAAAAATGGTGTGTGACAATGATAACAATAAAAGTTACAGTAGTGAGTGCAACCATGAAAATAATCGAAAGTGAATAATGAATGGAAAACCCTTCTATTTATAACAAAATATTGAGTTATCCTCGAATAATGAGCAATAATAAAATATTATTAACCCCATTCTAGGAATATCCACTTGGAATATTTTATGATATTTGGTTAAGAGGGAAAAAATATTTAAACTTTTATTTAGAAATAACAAATAAATAAATTATTTATTTATCATTTCAAGAAATATGGTTAAGGAATAATAAACAAATAATGATTTATTTAATTATTCTCGAGGGATTAAGTCAAACTTGATAAGGAATAATAATTTATTAGTGGTTAATTAATTATTCCTAGAGAAAAATAAGATAATTAATAATTTATCTGTTTATTTTTCACAACTGGGTCAAATATGACAACGAATATTAATTAATTAATGGTTTAATTAATTATTCCTAGAAGAAAATTAAATAAATAGTGATTTATTTAATTATTCTTCATGGGTTTAATTATAAATTACTTAACAAATGTGGTTTATTAAATAATTACTCACAGTGAAAGCAATTTTACTATGGTAAAATTGGCCTTACATGGTGTACTTCGATCCATCTAGTAAATTAGGCTAGATGATCAATTTTTGGTGGTATCAAAGCAGGTTGCACTCTCTTTGGGTAAAATCTAATGTTGTTAAGGTAATAGTTTTCATGCATGGGGTCAAGGTATACAATTGGTATGGTCATGTATGATGTTGTCATATTGATATGATTATGATTATATATGTATCATGCTAATGTGAACTGATTTTGCAGATGAGATAAGCATCATTTGTCTGTCATGAGGTATGGTTTTGATTTTGGTATCTATTTGGTTTATTTGACATTGCCTACTTGCAAGAAGAAGAGAATCAAAGATGACAATAAAAATGGTAGACTATATTTCCTGTGACTCTCCCTACATATAAGTAGGGAAGTAAGGAGATGAGTATTCTCCTAGTATAGTAGGTACATTGATGAGATTGATGGAAAATATCAAAAGTTGCAAAGCAGACAATGATAAGTTGGTTGAGGCTCAGGAAAGACTTGCAAGGGCCAAGAAAGGCAGGCAGAAGTCAATGCAGTGATTCTTCAAAGCTTGTCATATTTGCAGAGACGGGGATAGTTGAGGATCATTCAAGAGAAAGAAGAGGAAACTAATGGAACTTATGGTAGCAGATCTCAATCTAGATATAGGTTGGATACACCTGATAGGGAGGATCGGTATATATGGGTTTCATTCTAGTTCCTCATACATGAGAAATCATCATCATCACTATCATCATCCTTGTAGGAGGAGTGGGTACTTGCCTAAGGAGTTTAATAAAATCAAGTCTCCTACATTCGATGGAGAGATGAAGAGGCCAAAAGATACAGATTCATGGTTTCTTGGAATGAAGAAATTCTTCAGATTGCATAACTACTTAGAGAACATGAAATCCAAAATAGCCACCTTCAGTCTTAAAGTGAAAGCATATAGCTGGTGGGAAGATGTGAATAATGTCAAGACTATTCGAGAAGAAGAGTTGATTTGGGATGATTTCGATGGGCTCTTCAAGAATAAGTATCTATTAGAGCGGTACTATGATGACAAAACTAAGGAGTTTTATGAGTTGTAGATGGGTTCTATGAGAGATGATGAGTATACTAGCAGATTCTTGGAGCTATTGAGGTATGTTCCTTACCTCGAGGATGAGAAGGATAAGATTTAGAGATTCATCAGTGGTTTTCCAACAAAATATAGATGTTGGATTGAGTTTGATGAGCCTAGATCATTGGAGGAGGCCATCCAGAAGTTGGAGCATTGTTATGAGCAGTCAAAGCGCAAAGCTAATCTTAAGCGTGATTTAAAGGGGAATGAGAAAGTTAAAGAGAAGTGGACACCGAAGTGAGGAGGACCTTATGAAGTAGGTGAGAAAGAAAATGTTGCTCCTTATAAGAAGTTAAATGCAGTTGAGAAGGGACGTGAGTTACAACCTGGAGAGTAGCAGAATAGAGGTGATGGTGGTGGACCATTGTGGTTTTGGATATGTAGACAATAACATCACAAGAAGGATTGTCCATTATACCATTTTGGTAGGCCTCATATATTCAATGCTCTAAAGGCACAGATAGTTAGGGATGTTGGTCATAACATTCCTCATATTTATGCAGTTATGGACAATAAGAATACAGATTACCAGGCATCCATTATTGAGATGGAAGATAAGCTTTGTGGTCAATTTGTTTCTATTTTGATTAATCGTATATCTAATTATAATTATGTTAATACTAACCCGGTGGATAAGTGTGGCTTGAGAAAAGAAGTGCATGTAGAGTCTTGGTTGGTGCAGTTTTCTACAAGTACTAAGAAGAGAGTTCATCACTGGATAAGAGCTTGGGCATTTGAGCTGAATGGTATGCCTACAGAAGAGAATCTAAATGTACTTCCATTGGTATCATATAGTATTATTTTGGGTATGGATTGGTTGTATCTTCACAGGACCAAAGTAGATTTTTAGGACAAATCCATTGAGTGCTTTAATGATAATGGGGAAAAGAGAAATTTGCAGGGAAAGAAGAAGCCTACATCAGTTAGAATGATTACAAATATGCAGGCTAAGTGAAATTGTAGGAAGCAATGTGTAATGTTTGCAGTTCATATTTCTAGTGACAAGGCTAAGGATGTTGAGGATACAAAAATATTCAAGAGGTAACATGTATTAAAACAATTTCAAGATGTGTTTCTCGTAGAGATTATAGACTTGGTTCCCCACAAGGAAATGGACTTCTCTATTGAGTTGGTACTAGGAGCAACACCAGCATCAAAGGCACCTTACAGGATGAGCACACCAAAGTTAGTAGAGTTGAACTTGTAGCTAAAAGAAATGCTTGATAAGGGATATATTAGGCCAAGTGTATCACCTTGGGGTGCACTAGTATTATTCCTGAAGAAGAAAGACAATACTCTTATATTTTGCATTGATTATAGGCAGTTGAACAAGGTGAAGATTAAGAACAGGTTCAAGGATTGATGACTTGTTTGATTAGTTGGAGGGAGCAACAATGTTCTCGAATATTGATCGGAGATCAGGATATCATATGTGCTTAATGAATAATGTATTGTGTCCTTATCTATACAAGTTTGTTATTGTATTCATTGATGATATATTGATATATTCTAGGAATGAGGAAGAACATGTCAAACATTTAGAAATAGTACTAATATTGCTAAGAGAGCATCAATTGTATGTCAATCTTAGCAAATGTAGTTTCGTTCAAACAGAGGTACATTACTTGGGATATGTAGTTTCCAAGGAAGGCATAGCAGTGGATACAAAAAAGATAAGGGCTATCATGGAGTGGGAAGATCCTAAGAATGTGGATGAGGTCAGATCATTCATGAGGTTAACATGTGACTCTAGAAGGTTCATTAAGAACTTCTCCTACATTCCATATCCTATTACATCATTACAAATAAAAGGTAATATATTTGAATGGACAGAGGAATGTGTAGCCAGTTTTGAGTAGTTGAAGAAGTTGTTCACAAATGCTCCAATTCTTAAGATTGCAGATCTAGATAAAGAGTCTCTGGTGTGTACCAATTCCTGCAAGAGAGGACTCAGTGGAGTCTTGATGCGGGAGGTATAGGTAGTGTGTTATGATTCCAAGAAACTGAATGAGCCCAACCGAAACTATGTGACTCATGATATTGAGTTGGTAGCTATTATTATGCCTTCAAGATGTGGAGACATTATCTTCTTGGCAAGAGGTTTGTATTGATGAGTGATCATAGTGAGTTGAGATATTTTTTTGACCAACCGAATCTGAATGCCAAGTAGACTAGGTGGTTGGTCACACTCAGTGATTTTGAATTAGAGATCATATACATTAAGGGTAAGGAGAACATGGTTGCAGATGCTCTTAGTAGGAGATTGCAGATGAGCCACATTACAATGGTGAGATCATATGGGACAAATTTATAGGATCATATCTTATAGGTGGGTCAGTAGCATGATAGGTAGAGGGAGCTTAGGCATAGGTTACAGCAGGGTAGAGGTGATCAGGATGTGGACTATCATCTCACAACAAATGGTTTGGTGAGATTCAGAGACCAGATCTATGTGTCAGACGACACAGTGCTCAAGAAGCTTATATTGAGGGAGTTTCATGTCAATCCATATTTAGGAAACCCAAGATATTATAAGACATTGAAAACAATGAATAAGTTATACTATTGACTAAATTTGAAGAAGCAAGTGGCAGATTTTGTGGCTAGATGTTTGGATTGTTAGCAGGTGAAAGTAGAGTGTAATCATCCATTTGGGTTGCTTCATCCTATTCTGATTCCATAATAGAAATTGGAGGTCATTTCCATGGATTTCATTACATTTCTTTTGAGGACATCAAGACAACATGATTCCATCATGGTTGTGGTCAATAGGTTGACCAAGGTAGTTCACTTCTTTCCAGTGAAGACTACTTATTCAACTAGTGAGGTTTGGGGACAAGGTTGGTGTTCTTTACAACTTATCATCTATAGATAGATGGGCAGATAAAGAGGGTCAACAGGATTCTGGAGGATATGTTGAGGATGTATGCCATGCACCAGCAGAGGATATGGTAGGCGTACCTTCCATTGGTTGAGTTTTCTTACAACAATAGTTATCATGAGTCACTAAGGATGAGAGTGTTTGAGTGACTGTATGGGTAGAGCTGTAATACTCCTGTCAGATGGAGTTGTTAGAATATTATATATTATGGAGCAATGGAACACATAAAATATTGCAGAAATATAAACACAGAAAAATGCACAAAACAAGAGAGACACAGATATACGTGGTTCACCCAGTTTGGGCTACGTCCACCTCGAACAGCCAGTCCTTCCTTTCTATTATCCAGCAAAATGAAGAGACACAACCTACAGCAAAACCGCTGTAATATCCTCTGTTTTCTCTCACAGTCTCACCTCTCTGTTTCTCGCTCACACGGAATACACATCTATCTCACAGCCTTCAAATACAATGCCCTCATACAAAGAGAGGGGTTGCCTTCTAGGGCAAAAAAACCCCTACTAAATATAAGTTCTACCGTCAGTTCATTTGCCTAATGAACGGTCCCATATTGACTAGAAATTGTTATTTACTTTTTCAAGGCAAATTTATATCTTTTTTAGGTACGGGGGCGCTTGCCCCCAAGCCCTTGCCGGGGAAGGCTAGCCCCGAACCTCGCAGGGGGGACAAGTCCCCCCCGCACCCCCCCGCGTGGAGGGGTGTACAAAACTTCCTAGGGTATACATCCGGCTGAAACAAAGACCTCTAAACAATCATGCTCCACACACAACAGGAGTGATCCAGTGAACAAGGTACTTAGTGGACCAGATATGTTGGCAGAAATGGAACAGGAAATGTAGGTTATAAATAATAATATAAAGGAAACACATGATCGACATAAGAGTTATGTAGATCAGCATAGGGCATTTAAGGAGTTCAAGGTTGGGGACCATGTGTATTTGCGCATAAAGCCAAAGAAGAGGTCCTTGAGGGTTATATCATGCGCTAAGTTGGCACCATGGTATTGCAGGCCTTTCAAGATCCTTGAGAGGATTTGACCAGTGGCCTACAAACTTGCACTGCCTCCGATAGTGAAAGTCCATGATGTTTTCCACATTTCATTGCTTAAAAGATATGTGAAAGATTTTGATCATGTTAATGATTGGTCTATATTACAAGTGGAACCATAAGGAGAATTCCAGTTGGAACCTCAGTGTATATTGTAGTGGAAACAACACATGCTCCAGAACATAACAATCAAGCAAGTTAAAGTGTAGTGGAAGCACTTTGGGCCTAATGATGCTACATGGAATACGACTAATCAGATGTGGGATATTTTTTATTGGTATTTTAGTTATTAAAATAAAGGATTATTTCCTAATCGGTTTTGACATGCATATTATATGCATGTGTGTATTTGGTTCATTTTTTGTCAATTTCATGGGTTTTGCTAGGTTTTGACAATGGTTTTAGCCTTGCCTTGCCATTTCTGGATAGCCATGTTGTGATGGGATTCTTTCTTGGTTAAGATTTGGATTACCATAAAAATTTGTATCCAGGTGAGGTGGTCTCAAAAAAATACCAAGGGTTGAGGGTTGAGATGGTTTTATCCGGGAAGCCCTCAACAAATGGGTGGAGACAGGAAAATTCCTTAAAGGATGGTGAAGGAATTATGAGGCATCCAAGCTCGGTTTGGTTTTATGATTTTAGGACCGATTTAGGCAAGATCATGGTATGGTGAGGATGGAGGTGGTTTAACCTCTAGATTCCCTTGGTTGTTTATGGAATAATTTATCCCATGGGATCCCACATTCATTCTTGGAGTATGGCACGAGGGTGTTTGGATGAAAGGAAGATTCGTTTTAGCCAATATATTGTCAGGTGGTATGTGGAAGTCCCTAACTTGGTTGACTTTTGCATATGGTTAATAAGAGCTAAGTTTATCTTGTCTTTGATGAGTAATTATACTTGTTATTATATGGCTTTAATGGCTTTTATCTCATTGTTATCTATTTGGTTATATGATTGTTATAAGCATGGTTATATGACAGATCTAAGTATGGCTCTGATAAATTTTTAATTAATGAATGTGTGGTTAATGAATGCATGATATAATTTTTGTTATGATAGTTATTGTGAGAAGGCATTAGCCCTTCTTGTTAAATCTCAGATAAGTTTCAGATCCCTATGTTTAGATATGAATTCATGACCTTCAAGTTGCATGTTTACCATGTGTTTGACGGAATTCTTGTCTTGGTTGGGAGGGGTAGGGTCAAGTGCTTTCTCAATTTATTGGTTTAGAATTTTTTTTCTATGTTATTCATCATTTCTAGAAGTTTCATTGAGTTCTGGGTAGAGGCTTGAGTCCAAGCCTTGAAAAAGTGGCTCAGAATTCAGGGTCGTTAACACATAACTGACTGGAAAAGTCCACATTCGTTGGGAAGAAGGATTATGGGAGAGACTGGAGGTTTATTATTCATTGGAGGCCTTTTTAAGGGAGTGACTAAGGCTTTAGGTCAGTGAAAAATAGAGTAAGCTTAGGGGTTGGACACCTGGAGGGATTGGGTACCTCCTAGAGGTCCTGCAACACCTAAGGGAAGTCAGTAAGGTCTTAATTTTCTGAATTTGTTTCCTTAAGCTCATATAGGAGGTTGAGTCTTATCATAGTGACCCTCAACTCATGTTTAATGACCTCGAGAAAACTCGTGAAAATGGGTAAATGTGGGAGGAGGCAGCTATAAAGGGAAGCAACAAAAGAAGTTGTAGATGGCCTCTTAGATGATGCGTTGATGACTGTCCTAGGAGATGAAAGATTGTATGAGTTTGTTGGAAGCCATGAGGAAGGGCTTCATATATTTTTGTATGCCCTAACTAGAGGTAGATGCTACAACAACATTGGTCACTCATGGTCTGGTGGAGGGCAGCATGAGAGTGGACCAAGTGTGGATAGTGGATTGGGAATTGATGGTCTGTTGAAGGACAACGTGATAGTGTCCAAGTTGGAGCCTGGTGTGCACCATCTTCATGGACTTAGGTGGTTTTTAGAGTTTTATTTATTGATCTCATGGGTCTGATCAACTAGGAGAAGTTTGTGCAACCCTATACTTGTGTGTGGAGAAGGACATCTATAGTTCTCCTATCCTGTGTTCATTGTGGGACATGGGCATATTATAGTGATAGGTGGAATCCCTTCGTTCCCTATGATAGTCTTCATGGGAGAAGTGCATTAAGACTATAGTGGTTTGAAGTCCTTGAGTAGCTGAGGAGCAGCAGTGGGTAGTTGGGAGTTGTTCACAAGTGGAACTGTGAACAACTCGATAAGAGTCTTGATGTGTTGTGCCCTTGATTGACTAAGGAACAACTAGTGAGCAGACTAGATATTCAAGGTTTAGTGACCAGATGGACTTGGATTGTTGATAGATGAAATGCTATAGATTGGGAGACGAAGGACTCAGAAGGTACATGATACAACTGAGGAGCTAAGAGAGCATGTGCTAGCCAGATGGTAAGAGTATCTTGTTGAGGGTAGATTGGTTTTGGATCGATTGACACCAAGCCCCAATTTTTTATTCTTGTACTAGTGGATATTTAAGGGTGATTATCCCTAGTATGGGAGCCCTATACTATTGTATTATTTAGGTTGATTAATATAACGATTTTGGGTTCAAAATTGTTTATATTTTTTGCACTAGTAGATTTGTTGTTGTTTATATTCTGCTATGAAAAGTAGTTTCATTGTGATTCTTGGTTTGGTAGTGTTAGAGATTTAAGATTCTATCCTAGACACCAATATCATGGAAAAACAACATGGTATCAGAGCATGTATGAGCTACTTTGAAGTATAGTGAATCAGAGTGTGCACAATGAAGAAACTCAGAGGGAGTTGTGGGTGTCTAGATCATGGAGTGGAGGGTTCAGCCAAAGACATGGATATGTGGTTCTGATAGGCTACATGGTGATATGGGTTGGGCATTTTGATGGATTGGTGGTGAACCTAGTGCACTTTAGTATGTTATGTGATGGTTTGCAGATGATGGACTTCCTATGTCTTGTCATGGATGCTTGGGACAACTCGAGGACTTCCTTGGCATGAATGAGATCAACATGATCGATATGGCTTCGTGTGATGGATTGCATATCATAAGGCTAGATTATTCATCGAATCATGATCTTGCATATCCGAGATTTGAGGGATTTTCACGAGTGGTATTTGATCTAGGAGGATGAGTGCTTGCAGGAATGAGCTAGTGGAGATCATGTAAGCTCATAGGGAGTCTAGATTCAGAAGGAGAAACCCCTTGAAGTTTTGGGACCTTTAGATTCAAACGTGATGAGGCAAAGACACTACTGAGATTACAGGGTTCATTCTACAGAGTATGCTGCAGTGATAGATGTCAAAGGTGTTGAGAACTCAATGCTAGTAGGATTAGGGTTAGATTTATCGTTCTTGATAATAACTTGTGAATTATGTTTCCTTCCTTTACTTATTTGTTATATTATCTTTCATCAAGAAATTATGAAATTATGTGTGCATGAAGATAAAAAAAACACAAGACGCAAGATGTAGGCACTTTTCCAGGGCAAAACCCCTATCTAGGGGAAAACCTAGTCAAAATCTCTTCCTTCAATAATTTTCCTTGAGACTCTTCTAACTAGACAAAGAACTCCTCCACACCAAGCCAACCTCTCCTTCTTCGATCAAACCTTCGATCTAGCAGTAGCATCAACTTGGCAGCTTTCAGCATCAAAAACAACTTCGACCTAGGCTAGGAGACCATGATCTCCTAAACCATCCCACACGAGAGAAAGAGAGAGAGAGAGAGAGAGTGTGTTGAGGCCTCGAAAATCGCTGCATCAACATCGGGGAAAACCACCCGGTTCGAACCTTAAAGGCAGCTCCTTTTCCGTTTGGTATGGTGGCTCCGACTACATATAATGGGACTAGTTTCCCAATGATTTATAAATGGATGGATAAGTGATTGATTTTCTAATATCTAATGGGAATGATGGATGATCTATTCTGAAATGCAACAATCTAAATAACTAATCTATCTTGGGAAGTCTTTCTCTTAGTGCAATTTTTGATGATTCTTATTGACAAGTAGGCATATAGATGACTCTACTTGTAAACAAAAATATTCATTCATATGATAATTACTTTGTTCAAGTAGCTGAACAAAGTAATAATTAAAACATTATTGCACTGATCTTTATATGGCATTGACACACATATGTATGAAAAATAAAAACTCTTAAACATTCAATAGTGACAAGTAAAAGAATTGCTGCGAAAGCATATACATACATCAATAATAGAAAAATGAATAAATGTTGGTTCACATAAAAGAATGAAGCAAAAACATAGATAGTAGTACCATATGTATTTGAGTCCCTTCCAATATAAATCACATTCAAATCCCGCCTTTCAACTTGGAAATACTTTTACAAGAAACAATAGTGCATATCACATAAAAGTATTCTTCATTAATACTTAGAATTTAGGTCCAGTTGTTATAAAAAATATATATATCAGAAGCACAGTAGTGCAAATTCTGATCCAAGTCTTAATACAAAATTTGAGGACCCTTTCTAAAAACATGAAAGGGTCTATAAATACTATCTAAACTAACAAACTATGAAATAAAAATGATGTGTGCTGGTATAACCAATTTACAAAAATTGTGACAATATTCTCAAAATATGCATGCTGTAGCTGGTCAGAATGGTTCACTGTTTTGGCTGACTATCTTGTGACTTGAACTGGAAAATGGCGAGCATTGGTTGTAGTTCTGGTAGCTGACTCATGCGCAAATGTAACTGGGTAGTGTATATGGCATCAGTAATTTCGGGAATCATATAACCGATTGCATCAGTGAGGCATTTCATCACTATTCGCTGACTATATGGTTTAACAAGGAAGAACCAAAAGGTTTCCCATGTTAAAGTTTGAATACCTGTGATCAATCTTTCCCTCTTTTCCAGCTCTTGTTTCCATGTCTGTTCTAATGCTTTCACTGATGGAAGTTTCCCTGGAGTACATTCTGTAATTAAATTTGATAAATAAAGAGTATCATTAATCAATTCCACCAGATTTTTTGTCGTCGATTTGCATCTTGATGTTTCCCTTTCTGTCTTCATCAGTTGAGATTGCCATTCAAGGAATAGGATTTCTTTATGCGATTCCAGAATTTGGGGTAGATTTGCAGCTTTTCCTTCTTTGGTTTCTTGCCAAGAGAGAAATTATGTTAATCTTTCATCTGCTTGCTCCATTTTCTGTCTTGCATCAACTGATTTATCAATCATAGATGACGAAATTTCACATAGGGGAAGAGTGAGAGAGATATTATGACATAATAAGCTCAACTTATTAGACAATTCTTTGGTAATTTGCAGAGCTTCTCATCTGAATTCTCCCACTTGGGGATATTATTTAAATATCTCTATTTGTAGTGACAATTGAGTGATTTGTTCTTCTTTTGATTTTTTCAACTATTCATTTAATAATCGCAGCTTTTTCAGTGCTTGAGATAGTTCCTGTTGCTTTTGAATTGCATGTTGATCAATCTTATGTTTTTCTTTGAGCAATTGCTCATTTAATTGATCATTTGACTGCCTCTGGGCTGCTAACTATTGTTCCAATTGCTCTATCCTCTGCTGCTTCTCTTGTACCCGTGTCTCCGGCAAAATGACCACTTGATCCTTTTCTTTAAGCAAGTTGCTTACCTCCGATGCTTTGTCCATAGTAGCTGCTGTGTATGCTCCGGCATACTGAGAAAGTTTAGTAAGATCTTCAGAAGGATTGACTTCTCTCCATACCACATTAGTTATCTCCATTTGTGAAGGTAAAAGAAAAGATTGATCAAGTTTTCTCTGTTTCCTTTGTCTCTTAATTATAGCCCTATGCTTAGGGCTATAGAAGACATCCAAAGGTGGTATTTCTTCTACATGTAGAACAATTTCATCTGATAGATTCTTGGGAATTATTTTTACATCTTTTTGAGACATGGGTGCACCGCTAGTTCCTTCAGTCGGAACTGTATTAGTTATTGTCTTCTGACCAGTTGTCACCTCTGGTGTGCTAAATCCTTGTAGGATCTTAGTATTACTGATGATTGAGTCAAATTGTTTCCATTCTTTGAGCAGTTTGGGATCAACATAAATGTTTGAATCAATGAGTTCACTACTTTTTCCTTGTTCCTGCTCCTATTCTAACATTTTTTCCTTTTCAGGAACCTTTTCCACTGCAGAAGTCTTGTTGACAATTTTTTGTTCAGTTTGACTTGGTGGCTGGACTGTTGGGATTGTAGCTAATCGGTCTAGAGGCAGAGTTTGCAACCTCTGGTCTTTGAGCCTATTTAATTTTTCTAGCACTTCTTCTTCATACCTGATTCTGGCCAATCCTTTAACCTGAATGAATGATTCAGCTGAAGCAAATAAATCATCGAAGTCATCTGCTTCATGATCGAATTTGGAAAGTTTAGCTTGAGAGGTGACGTTATGAGCAACTTTTCTTGGATCATATTGCTTGTTCGGAATTGTGGCAAGATTCAGCATTTGAATCTTCTCTACCTTTTTCTCTGCATGCTTGTAGTCATGTAAGGTGAAGATGCCACATCGTAGGGGAAATATAGGCCACATCTGTTTCTTTGAATCCCTAAGGGTTCTGGATGTCCCTTCCACTGTTATTTGATAAGCCAATTCCTGAGCTAACAATTTATTGGGAACATATAGGGGGAGAACATGGGGTTTATTGAGGCTACCAAAAAGCCTTACATAAGTAAATTTCTCCTCCCCGAACCAACTACCTACTACTGTCAAGTCAATTTCTGCTTCCTGGGATATCCTGGGGGCAGGCTTATTGAAAATAGAATAATATACAGGTAAAATAAAACCATTGCAAGTTCAATACAGGTGATTTTTGTAAGGTGAATTCCATAACTGCTTGTGGTAAATATGGATTAGATTCGGATCTTGGGGAGTCCACCTCCATCCGAGTACTGGGTATTCAGAATTAAAACAAATATTATCCATAATATATGCACTGTAATAGAAAGGGGGAATGATACAGGAAGTTGTAGATTCATTCCTTCTATATTCTAATATCTCAGTGGCTAGTCTATCAGACAAAATATTTGCCCAATCCATAACATAACCATTGATTGTAGCTTACATTAAGGGCACCATCTCTATAGTAAATTTGGCAAAATCATGTTGTCCCTACAGTATACACATCATAGCTCCAGCATAGCAATAAGGGGAAGCTAATGAGTCAATAGAGTACTTACCCGATGACTCGTGCTTGTGTTTCTCCAAGAAATGCCTTGATTTCTTGATTGGGTCTGACTCCAAGTTGTTCCTTTGCAAACACTTCTAGGAATGCCTTGTTGTATCGATTCTCGGGTGGCGGTAGATGATACATTTGCCTGAGATCTTCAGGCTTGAATGAGCCAAATATCCTCCCATCAACTGTGCAAAATGTTCTATCCGTAATTGGGATTTTTTGAACCACCCATCTTACTACATCAGTGTATGGTAGAATCTTGGCCCGCGCTGCTATCCTGTGAAGATAAGAACAAGCCAATTCTTTTAGAGTTCCCTCTGACTTGTTGGTTGAATCGGTAGTGGCTTCCTCTTCTAGTTCTTCGAGCTTCTCTGCTTCTATCAGATTATAAATGCTTTCCCAGCTAGTATTTCCTAGATCGAGGCATGTCGTATATGAGATTAATCCTTTCTTGCTCAGTCCTGGATCTTTGGCCGCAGGAATCTCTATGGACTTCTTTGATTTCTTCCCCATTTTTTCTAGGTTTCTAGGTTTGGAGAGACTTTGCACTGACAATTGCAAACCGTAATACAGATATACTACCGCTGCAAGCCAATATGAAAATGAATATAATTACGTTGACTGACATACGATAAAAGAAATACAGTTAAGGATTACCATGGATAAAATATTTTAAAGGATCTATCATTAACCTTAAGATTTAATAACCATTCGAACTACCAATCGTGGTGAATTAATATCATAAATACCCATCTCGTCAATCGTATATCGAATGATTATTTCAAGTGTGCTTCAGATTTCCTTGATCGGCGGTTGGCGATAAATCGCAAATCGCAATTGAGAGTGTCAAAGGGCTTTATCCCTTGCAATGAATATCTCTGATTTCCAAAAGGTAATATTATAATATAATGAAGCAGGTTGTTATGCATGCAACCCGTTTTTAGCGTATATTTACCTTTTGAGATGCGTGCCCAATTAATTGATCGTAGTCGGGATTTGGCTTAAGCTTTTAAGCTTTTGTCATATGATTCCGCCGATTGCTGATTGCGATTTACTTTATCGCATCGGGATATTTGATGAGGCCTTTACGTATGTCCCTTTATCAATGAATATCTCCGATTATCGATTGTGATATCGGATGGGAAGATATGATGAGCCCTTGTGTGTGTACCTTTGGCATTTGATTTCTCCGATTGCCGATTGCGATTTCCTTTTTGGATTAGAGGATTAGGTGAGGCTTTGTTTTGTGTATGTCCCTTTGTCATTGTGATATGCGATCTCTGATTGCTTTATCGCAATGTAGAATGGTTTTATAATATTTTTAAAGGAACACTTTTTTTTTTATTAAAAGGGTTTATAAAATGATTTATTTACATCGGGCCTTTTAATATAAAAATTTCTTATTATGAGGTAAATACCAGTTTTATTCATTAACTCACAAATCTAACTAAGTTTATTTAAAAAGGGACCCATTTCATAATAAAAAAATAGTGTAAAGGTTTTATAGAAATGGGGGGTTGCTGTATAGCACAACAGAGAGGCACCAAAATTTAGATTTTCTTCTTCTCTTTCACCTTGACCAAACTTGCACTCATTTTGGGCCCTTCCTTCAACTTCACATGTCTTCCCAGCTTCTAGCTTCCAAAGATAGAACTATGCTTAAGAGAGTGAGATGCTTAAATGAAGTTGAACTACCTTGTATGTATAGCCTTCCAATGAGGTCGAATTGCCTTGAGGCTAACTTGATCTTCTTGAGTCCGACTTGGTGTGGAGGTTACATAATATACAATGACTCTATTGACTCTTTATTAATCCTAGGAGTCCTCAATGTGGACTTTAACTAATAAAATGATGACCCGAGAATGAAACCCATGCTATAATAAGTCATTGTAACAATAATAAAAATTCTTTTGACAAATATTTTTTATGAAGACCGAACCTAGTTACATTTTTCAACACTCCCTCTTAACTAGGGAGGTATTTATATGGAAGATATCAAACTATATGAACTATGAAGAGTTTAGGCACTACAATGCCATGGACTAGATTCCTGACTAGGAAAGTCTATCCAAGGTCTCTCAACAATTTAGCCACCGCAATGTCGTGGACTAGATTCCTGACTAGGGCAATCTATCTAAGTGAGACTAATATGGACTAAAGATCTCAGCCTTTCTAGGTACCATCAAGATTACTTGCTAACCAACAACCCAAGGATATAGGTGTGTATCTGAGGTCAGAGCTACAAAACCAATGCCACCCTCCCTACATTGGGAACTAGACATCAACTCATAGTGCCAGCCAGATGTCCTCCCAGGCAATGTGTCTCACACACAAGACCTCAACAAATCTCTTCCAAACTCTTATCATCATCAACAAAATTAGCAATATCAATTAAACCAAGCATGCTTGTAAGATACTCAAACTTCTTATTAGGAAGAGGCCTTGTTAGTATATTAGCTACTTGATCATCTGTCGGGACATATTGTAGCTTCACGATCCCATTCTGCACCAAGTTCCTAATATAGTGGAACTTATTGTTGATATTCTTTGTTCTAGCATTAAACACAGGATCTCCAGACATCTTGTTACAACTTTGATTATCACAATTAATCATAGTAGGATCTACAGGCTTCTCAAACAAGTTTGTTAGAAGGATCCTCAACCATACAACCTCCTTTCCTACTTCACATGCAGCCACGTACTCTGCTTCAACACTACTCAAAGCAACAAGATTTTTATTTCTACTCATCCATGAGATCATGGCATATCCCAAAATAAAGCATCCTCCGGCAGTGCTTCGCCCATTAGTCTCAATTCCACCTTAATTTGAATCTTTGAAGCCAATCAACTTGACTTCCTTGCTATCGTAGTTTAGGCAATGATGTATTGTACCACGAAGATATCTATATTTCTTGGCAGCTATCCAGTGATCATGACGAGGCTCCAACTGAAATTGATTGAGGATGTTTACAACAAAGCATATATTTGGTCTAGTATTTACCAGATACATCAGAGAACCTACCAAATGATGATAGGAGGTAGGATCCATGATACTTGAGTCAGAGCTCCTCAACTTCTTGAGATTGTTTATCATATGAATAGTCATGAATCCATCACCCCAAATTTCTGCAACAACTTAATGATCTACTTTCCTTTTCCCAAATATATCTCCCCAAGATTTTTCCATACTTCCATACCTAGGTAATAGTGCATTAGTCCTAGATCCTTCATCTCAAATTTGGCTGCAATCATCTTCTTACATTCTTGTATTCTTCTCTCTACACCTATGATGAATAGATTATCCACATACAATAGAATAATGGTTGGCTCATTATTCACGACCTTGATATAGAGATTAGGATCAGCGGAACTCTTCACGAACTCAATTCTCAAAAGATATGCATCCATTCTTGCATACCATGCCCTAGGAGTTTGCTTTAAACCATATGAGGCCTTCTTGAGTCTACAGACATGAGTATCCCTGCTATTTTCTTCAAATCCTTCAGGTCCATCAATGTATACTTCCTCATCGATGGTCCTATTCAGAAATGTTTTCTTCATGTCCATTTGATGGATGTTCCATCCCATTGTAGCAGCCAATGAAACCAAAGATCTAATGCTAGTATACCTTGCAGTGGGTGCAAAGGCTTCTTCATAATCTATGCTTTCCTTTTGAGAGAAACCGCTTGAAACAAATTGGGCCTTGTATTTATCTATGCTTCCATCAACAATGTGTTTGATCTTGTAGATCCATTTTGAGGTGACAACCAATTTGTCACTAGGTCTAGGAACAATTTCTCAAGCCCCATTCTTCATGATGGATTGATATTCTTCCTACATAGCTTTCTTCCATACTTCTTGATGAGTAGCTTCTTCAAATGTAGACATTTTTTCTTCAATTAGTCTTGTCATATATGCTACATATCCAAAATATCTCTTCGGCCTTTTTCTTTCCCTAAAGTTTCCTTTCGCAACTCCATGCCCTTCAACATCTTCAAGGATGGTTGTTAACCAATTTTGCCTCTTCCTTGTGCTTGGTATGACCATAGGTTGAATAGGTTCACCTGGTAGTTCTTCTTCCTCTTGAATTGTAGAAGGGTTGTTGGGTTGTACTTCTTCTTATTAAAATATGGATAGATCCTTGTCATCGGAATCAACAGAACTATCCTTCAACTTTTTGTAGGATTGATTCTCATCAAATATAATGTCCCTACTTATTTCGATGTGTCTCCCTTCCTTGATGTAGATTCTATATGCCTTTGAGGAGAGAATATTATCCAATGAAGATCCCTTTGATGCTTGAAGAATCCAAATTCTTTCGCTTTTCCTTTGGAACATGGATATATGTAAGACTCCCAAAGGTTTGGAGATGGTCTAGATTTTGTGCACTAGTAGATTTACTTTTGTTTATATTCCATTGTGCAAATTAGTTTCGTTGTGATTCTTGGTTTGGTCTCATTAGATATTTAAGATTCTATCCCAAACACCAAAATTGTGGAAAAGAAAACATGTTAAAGATAAACCAGGATAAAAACAAATATAAATTTCTCTCCTCTCTCATGGATTACTGGGCTCTTTGTAACCTTGCTCTTATACCAATTTGTTGGAAAGGTAGAGGATGAAAGACACAAAATTTAACACACACAATAACACGAGTTGTAACTCTTCAATTGATCACACAAACTTGATTATTACAATGAACCCGATGAGGGGTACTTAACATTTCTCGACTACTAACTTACTTAAAATAACTTTGACATGCAACCACACACTAAATTTTACTTTTACCCAAAATAAGACTTAACTCAACTTGACAAAACTTGACTCATTTAACTGACTGTCTAACTTTAGACAACTCTCCATGTGGGAGAAACTAGATATATTTAACAAATGTCGATCCAAGTTAGATATAATACACCATAGTAGTGAATTTTGATGTCAAACCTAGTGGAATATGGTATGCCATGGTTACAAATGGGATGGCCATGGCACCAAATGGGATGGGTTTCCTTATGGATCTATACCGATGTTGATTATGCATGTCATGGTGTGGATAAAGGCTTGAAGGATGAGATCGAATATATTTAGTTTGTAAATATTAAGCATATCCTTCTATTGAATATTATTCTATTCTAATCTAACTAATACATAATGAGTTAAATGGTGGATGGCATATCATGATAACCAAGCATAGGATATCTGGGTCATATCTTCGAGAAAATATTAGATTAGGGACAATCTAACAAGAATATTTTATTTGCAAAAGGTAGCTTGTAGGGTTCAATATATTACATCAATGCAAACAGAGGTGAAAACAAAGGTGAAAGCAATATCAGAGAGTTGTCTCCAACAAGGCCACATAATCGCTAGGAAAATAATGGAAATTCCAGCATGATTTTTGCTAAAATCCAGCAGAAATTTTGGGGAATCTGGGTTATAGTCGTCAAACTTCAGGATTTTGGGTGCTGAGGTTTTTGATGGTGTTGAATCCATTCCCACCATCAAAAAAACCATTCGAACACTACTATGATAATATTTTTCGAAGAAAAAAATTGTCAAATTTTGGCAAAAAAATAACTTTTTGGGTGAATTTGTGGCCCGATAAATAATGCCTATATCAAAGTGGGGCCACATTACAAAGTTTCCTAGTTAAAATTGGCAAAATGTCTACTGTTGTGTGCAATCTAACAAAAGAAATAGGGAAAATCATACCAAAGTGGGAAACATTACGAAATCGCCTAGTTAGACCATGTACTATTAAGTACCACATCATGGAATCTTGCAAGAGGCCAATCAATGGTTATTGCCTATGGGTTTCGATTCCTTTCGTCAATGGAATTAAAGCAAATAGAAAAATAAAAGTGGGGTCACATTGCAAAGAGTGGGTGGAAGATAGGTAGATAGGTTGTGGAACTTTCGTTTATACTTCTTGAAATTTGGGAAAACAAATAATGAAAATGTTGAAACCATCAAATTTGACATGTTCGAGTTTAAAATGCCAACCCTATTAATTGTGGCATAGAAGAAAAAGAGTGTAAACATAGTTACCTACCAAACGGGAAATATTACCTCAAAATGGGTACTCTAGCCAAAAACAAAAAAAAAAACATTAAAAAACATGCTAAAAACAAAAAGTGTTGATGTTGGAATAACATTTTTTTTTTCGCGGTACATTTTCAACATTTTTTAAAAATGACAGTAAGAACCAAATTTTTTTGTGCAAAAAGTACCCTGAAAATGAAAAGTGTGGATGTTGGAATAACATCTTTTTTTTCAAGGTATATTTTCAACATTTTTAATAATGACGTTAAAAATAAAATAGCATGACTCTGAAAAAAATTTAAATTTCCAACAGTTTTCAAACATGACATTAAAGATAAAATATCACGTCTTTGACAAGCCTTAAAATTCAAATGATTTTTTGTCATAACATTAAATTTAAAATATCAAGTATTTGAAAAACCTTAAAATTCCAACAATTTTCAGACATGGTGCTAAGAAAAATACTTGTAACTGTTTTCAATCTTAGCATTAAAGATAAAATATCATGAATTGGAAAAACATTGAAATCTTGACAAATTTTCAACCATGGAATTAAAACCAAAGTTATGACTATAAAACAATCTTAAGTTTTCAAAATATTTCAAGCATGACATTATGGAAAAAACTTATGACTAAAAAAAATTTTAAAATGAACACCTGAATGAAAAAGTTATTATACCAAGAGTAATTTCTTTTTAAATGTTAAATGTATAGCGATTTTAAAATCTTAGCTTAAGACAACTTGATACATTGCAAAAATAAAATAAAAATCAACCATCAAATTGACACGCAGTGTAGGTGAATTTGATTCATTATAAAGAAAAATTTAAAATCAACTATCTAATTGGAGATAATTAGATCAGGTTGATAGACGAGCATCGACATGGACCGTGTAGAAAAATAAAAAATACAAAAGAAAACAAAAATTCAAATATTGAAAAAAAGAAAAAAACAATAAAAAAACACAAAATAATACAAAAGAAAAAAAAAATTAAAATATTACCCGGATGCGGGTGTTAATACACGTTATTAATGTTCATGCGTTCTCCACGCGCCGTGTATATGAAGCCATGCTCCAGACAGGTGGATGCCATGTGCTGTGGGCTGGCCTCCGTCCCATTCGAGTTAAATCGCCTTAATGGCCCTTCAATGCAGTTGAACTCCTGAAAAATCGCTCGCAGATATCCTAGGATGGTGCCATCATTCCTTTCTCCTGGTTTTAAGCTCGGCTCCGGTCTGTCTCGGCTCACTGTTGATGTCCGAGTGAAGGAGGGAGGCTCTGCGGGAAGCAAGCCTACCCTCGATTATATCCACCGTGTAATTCTTGTGCTTTGTCCCCTGTCCTCTCTGGCGAACTCGAAGCTGGACATTGGGTTGCTTTGCAGCCCGGGCAATCTCTGTGAAGACACTCTTGCTGGCAGAAGGAGGCTTAGGGAAACCCGGCCTCGCACTCAGAAAGTGGTTGGGTATCCTGGGCTCATCATGGCGCCTAGAACTGGTCATCTTGGGCCACGCAGGGGGCGTAATTATGGTCAGCGAGCCGGCAGTAGAGGAAGGGGCCAAGCAAGCCCGAAGCGCCTCTCTCCTCTAGCTGTAGCTAAGCCTCCCTCCTCTGAGTCGGATTACTCGGGTTCTGACATTAGCAATTCTGTTCAGACGGCGACCCTCCATTATCGTCGCAGGAGGAACAAGCCCGTGGTCAAAGCAATGATCACAGTCATTTTCTCTGAGGAGAATGAGGAGGAAGATAACCGGACGGATGACATAGCGGAACAAGCGCCTCCCTCCTCGGATGATCCGGACAGCTCTTACAGCCCGGAGTTCCAAAGCAGGGCAGATGATGAAAGTACCCAAGGTTTTTCAGCGGAGCAGGCTGAAGCTCTTAAGGAAATTGGGAGCCTTAAAGGCAAAGAGCCCATGGAGGTGGCTGAAAATCCAACGGAAGCTCTTATGGAGACTCAGAGCAGCAAGCCTGCCTCCCCTCAGAGCAAAGTCAGGGAGGAAGAACCAGAGGACTCCTTTGACTACAATCTGTATCTCAAATTGCCCCCTGGTATTGATCGGCTGGAAGATATTCCGGTGGGGATGGAGGTGACTTGGGAGAGGGACCCGGTTCGAGTAGCAGAAGATAGAAAGAAACGTGCACAGGAACGAGCAGCGGAGGAGAAGCAGAAGCAAAACAAGTGAGACGGATGCGTCAGGGGTAAGTCAATGGTTCTAGATACGCGGCATTTTCTTTTTGGTTCTGTTTCTTGGGGAGGCGACCAGCAATGGATGCAATTATGCATGGCACCCCTGTTTTTGTTTCGGTCTATGTTGCAGCAATGGGTACTGTTTACCTGTCTCTTCTCCTTGCCTAGATTATATGACGAACTCCGTAGCAGTTAATTCTCCTTCGGTCGAAGGTTTTGTAACCTCTGGCTCGCACAAGCAGAGGATCCAGGTTGACAAGAAAATTTTTGACAGAGAGCTGATTATGCGCTCTCAGAGGTTCATACCTCTTGTAAATACTTTTTTTGTACTTTTAATATAATTAGTTTAGCCTTTGCTCAGCAAAAAAAAAAAAATATTGAAAAAAAAACATGACAAAAAAATCAAATTTAAAAAATATATAGAAAGGACAAGGAAAACTATAAAATATAATAAAAAAATCAAAATTCACTTGTAAAATTAAAAAAAAAATATAAAATAAACAAACAAATATAAAAATAAATAAAAAGGGGGAAATATTTCAAAAATAAATATAATTTAAGAAGAAAAAAATTTAATGATTAACGAAAAAAATAATTTATCAAAGTCTTTCGGTAGAAATCACATAAGAAAAAATTTTGGAGGAAGCATTTCAAACCAACAAGTGTGGTTCATCATCGAGACCGTCTTTGTAACACCTTGGAGATTTGCGACAGGCGGGCGCCGGGCGCCCTGGCGTGCACGCACGCCGGGCAAGCGTGCACGACGGGACGACAACGGAGCGTGGGCACCATCGCACAAAATGCGACGTTACTCCGAACGAAATGCGACGATAAGCGAGCGACACTTGGAGAATGTGGCCAAGTGTTGGGAGGTTTATATGTGCGTTGGAGAGGCTTGCACGATGGCTATCCAACACACACGGAGAGGGCGTTTGGGGCACGGTTGTGGAGGTTTTGGGGGTCGGCCAAGGGGCTGCTGCCCACCCCTCACCCATGTTACGTCGCCTATATATAAGTGAGCGTGGGGAGCTCATTTCACCAACGAATACAACTCGCAATCTTCACAGAGCAAGCAAGGAACTACGCACAAGGAAGGAAGTGCGCACATCTCATGCACACTTGCCTTGGAGACTTGTACGATTGGGTTTAAACTTGAAGATAAACCGAAGGTTGTGCAGAGGTGTTTTATGCTACAGTTTTAGTGCAGATTTGGCAGAGGGTGTAGGTGGCTCGTGTGAGCACCCTTCTTTGTACGAAGGAAGCATAAAACTGTTGTAAACGCAGATTGCCTCTCATTGTAAATTTGGCTAAGTGTTGGCTTGGAGTTTGCCAAGCACACTTGTATTGTAAAAACTGATATTCTTAATAAACTGTTGGGCAGACTCACATTACGAGGAGTTGCCCCTCCCCTTTATACTTGTTGCAATTGTTGATGTTTTGTTATATAATTGCGATGGATAATGAATGAGTATGGGCTTCATTAAGTATAAAGGTTAAATGCATGTTTACTTGGTTGCAAAACACAAGCTAAGTAATGCGAAGGTGAATTTAGGCGTAGTCCATGTGCACGAGTATTGTTAAAAAGAAAGTGTTCGGTGGTGTCGCACCTCGCCGGCACGGTTGAAAGACCACCGTAGGCTTGGGGGCGTGACAGTTGGTATCAGAGCAGGCTGATGACCGGGTTGATGAAGTGTTAAAGCATTGAAGTAGCTCGGTTGAGCTTGGGTTGAGCAGGTTGCTCGTGACAGTGGAGTGAAGTACTTGTAGGTGAAGGAAGCTAGTTTTCACATGAGTGGAACAAGGGTCGGTTCACGATTGCAGGGTGCTTGGTGAAGCTGGTAAAGGTTGGAACCGGGTGTCGTAGAGTAGAGCAGGCGGTACTACATGGTGGTCATACGATTTGGGCACTTGTCAGGTGGGCAAGTGGGACTGCGTGTGGGCAAGTATACACGGTTTGGGCGTCTAATCGAAGTACGAACCGGGGAAGACGAAGAACAAGGCATGGCAGGTTTGGAAGAATGTGAAGGGAAGCTCTTGCTTACCTTATACAGGTTGAAGCGGTTGAAAAAGGAGAATCCCTAGATTCAAGAAGAGCTTGCAGTCTTGGAAAAGAATGTTGAAGATGAGCTTCTTCAACTTGGATGGACAATGGAGCAAGATGAAGTTGCAGATTGTGCAAACAAGGAAGAGGAAGTCGTGATAGTTGAAGATGTTGCAGACATGACCATGGTGGAGGATGAACTTGAGTTTGATCAAGTTGGACCAGGATCGTGCAGTTTGCAGACATGTATGGATGAGGGTACTCTCATGGAGGAACCTCATGATGATGTTGATGATGTAAGTATTATTGATACATGTGTTTCATTTGAGCATTTGGTAGATGGACCGCATTCAGGGAAGGGCAAAGCTAGTTTGCCGATGCTAGGGGACATCTTACCATGGATGTTTATGGTGAGACCTTGTATGGAGAAGCAAGGATTGTTGATTGTTGCAGGACTTCTTGGGGTTGTTTGTGACCTTATGGTAGAAGGTACAAAGGCCCGTGACAAGGGTGGAACTTGATGATCGTTGTGGATGATTGGGTCATGCTTTAGCCACATTGGCTAAGTGCCCGGCATGACTCATGGATAGTTTGAAGGGCACACTCTTGGGTGGACTTCTCATGGCCGAGACCAAGAGATAGTCTTGGTGGACACTTAGGTGGAGGAGCTATG
>APFE030779092.1:0-60925 GCA_000404065.3 Pinus taeda | reverse complement strand
ACATGGAGAGCTGAGGCATCTTGCAGAGACCTTTGGGTGGAGACTTGTATGCTTGCTAGAGTGTTGGTTGGGGATGACTCATGGAGCTCATGATGACATGAGATTGTTGTGACTTCTAGGAGACTTCATATATGGTGGACTTAGAGGATCTGATGCATTGAGGAGCTGAGGTCAGAGACTTTGATGCAGGATGGGGTGCATACTTTCAAAGTACATGTATGGGCATGGCTTGAAAGAGTGACTTGATGTGGAGGATCGGTATGAGACACTTTGGAGTGATGGATGGAATTACAATGGTGATGATGCCTTGGTGGCTACACTTGGGTATGGGTTGAGCCGAGACTCAACTACTTTTTACACATGAGGGCTGATTGATCCTTGATCATGGGCAGCACATGGATACATGAGACAAGTGTATACTTGTTTCTATGGCAGACTTGAGGGATGACACATTGCAGATGAGATGGAGGTTGCTTCATGGACATGGATTTGGCACACCGAGAGTTGGAGTTTGATGAGATGGTCTCTTCATATTGAGGAGGCACATATATAGATGATGTTGGGATAGATGTGGCTGATTTCCTTCAACACATTGGTACCAAACATCATGGACATGTTGCAGATGAGATGAGGACTACTTCATGGACCTGGGCATGGTTTACTTATGAGGATGGATTCTTGATCGAGTTCAGGATGTGGCAGGATGTTTTGAGAAACAACTGATGGTAGCATGAGGATGTGCATTCTAATGGTTTGTGCGTGACAGTTGGACTGATCACCCGACTAGTTCAGACATGTGGCCTATAGCATGTACATGATGTGTTAGCATTATGTTGGAGTATCATGGCAGCAAGTTCACATGGGAACGACACATGATGAGGTCAACACTACATGTTACAGTAAGCATGTAGCTTGAGATGGAGGGACCAACCTTCCACGATGGAGCATTATGTGGAGATTGTGACATGATGGTTGATTGTCATGGATTGAGAGGACTTCCAATTGTTGAGATGAGATGTTGGTACATGATTGAGGTGTGTTAACACTTGTTGATATATCATGGGCAGTTTGCACATGATGGAGATGATGCACATGATGGAGTGGACACTTTGTTGCAGTGGACATGTAGCTTGATGTTGAAAGGATCAGCCTTTCATGGTGGAGAGAAGCATGGAGATTGTGGTAGGTGGTCGATGATCATGGACATCTATGACATACCGTAGTATGGACCATCTTGGTGACAGTTGGTCGCTAAGAGGAGACATGATGGAGATGGAGTCCTACATATGTTGTAGGGAGGTTTGCCATATGTGAGGGGAGTTGACATCATGGATATTGATGCTTGGAGTTGGGATGTTTTCGAGGACGACAACGACTTCAGGTGGAGGAGGATGTAACGCCTTGGAGATTTGCGCCGGGCGCCCGGGCGCGCGCGCACGCCGGGCAAGCGTGCACGACGGCATGACGACGGAGCGCGGGCACCATCGCACAAAATGCGACGTTACTCCGAACGAAATGCGACGATAAGCGAGCGACACTTGGAGAATGTGGCCAAGCGTTGGGAGGTTTATACGCGCGTTGGAGAGGCTTGCACGATGGCTAGCCGACACACACGGAGATGGCGTTTGGGGCACGGTTGTGGAGGTTTTGGGGGTTGGCCAAGGGGCTGCCGCCCACCCCTCACCCACGTTACGTCGCCTATATATAAGTGAGCGTGGGGAGCTCATTTCACCAACGAATACAACTCGCAATCTTCACAGAGCAAGCAAGGAACTACGCACAAGGAAGGAAGTGCGCACATCTCATGCGTACTTGCCTTGGAGACTTGTACAATTGGGTTTAAACTTGAAGATAAACCGAAGGTTGTGCAGAGGTGTTCTATGGTACGGTTTTAGTGCAGATTTGGTAGAGGGTGTAGGTGGCTCGTGTGAGCACCGTTCTTTGTACGAAGGAAGCATAAAACTGTTGTAAAGGCAGATTGCCTCTCATTGTAAATTTGGCTAAGTGTTGGCTTGGAGTTTGCCAAGCACACTTGTATTGTAAAAACTGATATTCTTAATAAACTGTTGGACAGACTCACATTATGGGGAGTTGCCCCTCCCCTTTATACTTGTTGCAATTGTTGATGTTTTGTTATATAATTGTGATGGATAATGAATGAGTATGGGCTTCACTAAGTATAAAGGTTAAATGCATGTTTACTTGGTTGCGAAACACAAGCTAAGTAATGCGAAGGTGAATTTAGGCGTAGTCCATGTGCACGAGTATTTTTAAAAAGAAAGTGTTCGGTGGTGCTGCACCTCGCCGGCACGGTTGATGGTTTGAAATGCATCGGCCAAAAATTTTCGTTATGTGATTTCTACCGAAAGACTTTGCTGAATTCATTATGGATCACATAAGCTTGAATACAAATATATATATATATAATATTATATATATATATATATATATATATATATATAAATATATAGTTAATAAAAATAAAAATAAAATAAAAACCAAATAAAAAATGAAAAAAATAAGAAAAAAAAACCTACTAAATAAGTAAAACATTAAAAATTAAAATAATATAAATTAAAACAACAAAATAATATATATATATATATATATATTATATATATATATATATATATATATATCCCGCCGACCCTGAGGCCCAACCGACTAGAGGTGGAAAGGGGCCAATTCATGAAATAAATAAATTAATAAATAAAACAAAAAAATGTAAAAATAAAATAAAATTAACTTGTAAAAATAAAAAATTTAAATAATATAAAAAAAAAAATCAAAAACAAATAATAATTAAAGGGAAAAAAAAATAAAAAATAAGAAATAAAATCTAAAATAATTTTTTAAGTTAAAATAAAACCTCATAATAATATATTAATATATATATATATATATATATATATATATATATATATATTATATATATATATATATATATATATATAGATATATATATATATATATAAAATAACTAGCAAAAAAAAAAAAAAAATTAAAAGCCAAAAATAAATAAATTAAAAAAATAAAGAAAAAAATAAAAATAAAAATCACGGATCAACCATCCCTTCCCTCCCACTCCACACCACCCCACCCTTCCTCCTCACCGAATCCACCCCGCCCACCTGCCCTCCGTCCCCGACCACCCCGCAGTCCAACTAGCCTGGGGTGGTGAGGGGTTGATTACTAGCCCAGGGTGGCGAGGGGTCGATTCTCTGAATCAACCGCTCACCAACCCAGGAAGGTAGGGTCATAGGATGGGCGAGGAGGGACAAAGGGGTGGACGGGGACGTGTGGGAGGGAGGGAGCGTAGACGGGGAGCGAAGGGGGGATAGGATGGTGGGGAGGGAGAGTGGCTTTGGATGGGAAGGATGGCAAGGAGGGAGGGTGGAGAGTAGTGGGAGGGAGGCAAGGGTGAGGTGAGCGAGGAGGGGCAGGTTGGGAGGAGTGAGAGGGCGGGGATTTTATTTATTTTTTAATTTTAATTTTTTATTTCAATTTTTTAATTTATTTTTTTTTAATTGTTTTGAGTTGCTTTTTTTTATGTAATTATTTAATTTTTTCCTTTTTTATGAGTTATTTATTTATTTTTATTTTTTTTACCCTAAAAATAAATAGTTTTAGATTATTTATTTATAGTTTATTTTTTTCCCTTAAATTATACTTTTTTTTTGAAAAAAAATAAATTTTTTGATTTATTTTTTGTTAATTTTTTATTTTACAAGTATTTTTGTTTTGTTTGTTTTGTTTTTTTTCTTTTTTTTTACATTTTTATGGTTTTTTTTATGTTTTATTATCAACATGAAAATCACCAACATTAAAAAAAAATAATAAAAAAAAAAAAAAAAATCTACACTTAATACATTAAAAAAATTGAAGTGTAAAAAAAAAAGTCCTCTAAACCAAAAGGGTTGATGCTCATCAACACTTTTCAAAATCAAGATGAAAATCACTAAAAAAAAAAAAGAAATTGTTCATACTTCATACATAAAAAAATTTAAAAGTGTAAAAAGTAAGCCCTCTAAAAAAATGTGTTGATGCTCCATTAACACTTTTCAAAATCAGCATGAAAATCTCTAATATTTAAAAACAAATGTTCATATTTGATACATAAAAAAATTAAAGTGCCAAAAATATGCTCCAAAAAAAAGATGTATTCTTAATCACCATTTTTCAAAATCGAGTGTTTTTTTGCTATCTTAAAAAACCAGGTACTAAGTAATTTTATCGTTTCATCAGTAACTATGTTTGTAGTGTGTATTATATGGTTTGGATTTTACTAGGGAAGCGGCAAAATATCCAATCTATATTCGTCAATATAACTATCTTATTGATTAATATTTATGTTCAATTGTAGACCTACACACATCCAATTGTTCAATGGAAAAGCTACACACATCGAGTTGATCAATATAGATTTCTCTATTAATTGTGTCGTAGAAGAAAAGGGAAGTGCAGTGGGTATTATATGGTTTGGATTTTATTGGGGAAGCACCAAAATATCTAATCTATCTTCATCAATATAGCTTTTATCTTATTGATTAATATTTGTTTTCAATGACAGACCTGCAAACATTTAGCCGATCGGTATAGCTTTCTCTTCATTGATTAATATTTGGGTTCCATGGCAGACCTGCAAACATCTCGCCCTCATCCCACAATCTATTGCTATTCCCCTTCCACCTCTGCTTGCTCTAGTACTTCTTTGTACTACGATGTATTTTGTTAATCACCATGGGCCCTGTTGCCCACCACCTGTGGGTGGTGTATATAGGAGAAATTTGTTCTCCTAAGATGGTCCTCAACAAGAAGCCAACATTGCCTTGCAGCCACCAGATAGTTCAATGTGACATTTTTTATGCCACTTGAGCTAGCCATGTACTCCTTCAACCACTTGTCATGAATGTATGTTTGAAGGTGGACCTTATGACCCTAAAGGAATGGCTTTTTATAAGTATAGTTTAGTAATTTTCCTTATTTTTCATGGGCACTTTTGGACATTGATTGGTGGGGGGATTTGCTGGAAAAGGTGGGTTAGGATTGTATTCTTGTCTCCATTGTCCAATTTCATGGTTAGCCTTGTATCCTATTCCCATGGGATTTCCTTTACTGACCATTTGGCTTTTGGGTTGGCACTACATGGGAAATCTCAATTTTGGTTGCATGCTCCTGCTTTCCATACCACCTACATCACTCCCCTACCACTCATTTTAGCCCCATTCATTTGTTTTCACACCCAGGTCCACATGTGTCTATTGGGTATGCATAGGGTTAGCCTCCCCCTCCCCTTGTCCACACCTTGGGTTGGGCCTGGAACAATGCCCCAGAGATTGATGCAGCTAAAAAAAAATAAAAATCATAATTTGGCCACTCTCAATAGAAAATGTACCATAAAATGAAAAATATGGTCATGACCTACAAATTTAGCACATGGGAAAAAGTCAAACATGAGCTCTACCCCTTACCCATGGCCATCACCCTGGTTCCTATGGGCCCTAGATGAGCCCCCTCTATCATTAAGGAACCCATGATTTTTCCAACCCCTCGTGGGAAATGAATTTCCCCACATTAATGGGGTATTCACTTCTACATCTCACACATCATGCTCTCCATCCCACGGAGCCCCAAGAAATTATGAAGAAAAAACAATAAAGGAAAAAGGCATATGAAGAAGGGTGGAAAAATAAAGGCCAGGGTAACTCTTGTACCACGATTTTGATGGGTGTGTGTTATATTCTTTCCATGACTAGCCCTAGTAATGAAGCTGGGGGATTAGAAGGAGGGTGTCTAGCCCCCCCTTCATTGCACTAGGTGCAGTGGGGGATCACGGGGGGTTTGATGGGGGTGGTAGCCCCTCTCTATGGGGTCCGGGGTAACGACCCAGAGAAACTTTTTTTGGACCCTATATTAGGTAGGTGGACCTACCTATGGTTTAATGCGTGGTATTTGCACATGGTTTTGGGCATGATGGTTTTTTGGCCACTGTATTTTGTGGATCTGGTCAAGGGAATTATGGTTATGTTCTAATCCATGGTTAATGGATTGGGATTTATGGATACTTCGACATGTATATATATGTATTGTAACATTGAAAGGAATATAATGAAAAATCAATCTGGTAGTCCTAGTTTTCGGATCCAAGGGAAAATATTTGTGTATATCTATTTTATGTTTTATGTTCTCGCCATTGTTTATTTTCTATTTTTAGAATTAGTATGTAGGTAATTTATGTACAGGGTTAAAGCCTACATTTGGTATCGGAGTTGTTTTGGCTTCAAGGGGATGTCTTTGTTGTTGAGGGATTTTGCTCAAGCCTGTGGTAGACCCTGTTCAATGGGAGATCTATGGGATTGATTCTTGTGGTGAAAGAAGATGGTGAGCAGTGGAAAGATAGAGATCGAGAAATTTAATGGTCAAAGTTTTGAGTTGTGGAAACTCAAGATGGAGAATCTGCAGGTGGATAAAGATTAGTGGATTGCGGTAGATCCGGGTACTAAACCAATGACAATGTCAGCTGAACCCTAGTCAAAGTTGGATTGGAAGGCAAAGAGCACAATATAGTTGTGTATCTCAGATTAAGTATTGTTGAATATCTCAGGGGAAGCTTCAGTGAAGGATTTGTGGGAAACGTTAGGGACTTTGTACCAATCTAAGTCTCTAGTGAATGAATTGGTCCTATGGAAAAAGTTGTTTAACCTGAGGATGAAGGATGGAGACGCAGTGACATAGCACCTGAATGCCTTTAATATTGTTGTAAGCCAGTTATTATCTATTGATATAAAAAATTTAGATGAAGACAAGTGCATCAGTTTGTTGTGTTCTCTGCCAAATTCATGGGATAGTCTGGTTGTTGCAATAGGTAGCAATGCGACTGTCTCACAGTTTGATGAAATAGTCTCATCCTTGTTGTTGGAGGAGATGAGACGGAAAAATACATAGGGCTTGAATGGTGATGCCTTATCTATACTAGGACAGTACCATAATAGAAACAAAAATAAATCCTCGAGTTGGAGATCTAAATCGCTAAGGAAACCTATAAAGGTGTGTTGGAAATGTGGAAAGGAAGGGCACTTCAAAAAGGATTGTGGATCTAAAGCTCCTGAGAAAGGAAAGGGATCTGATGATACTCCTTCTGCAAAGGCTAAAACCACCTCAGATGTAGGTGGGGATGTGTACTTGCCTTCTTCTTCAAGTACACATGTAGATCATGAGGCATGGTTGATTGACTCAAATGCATCCTTTCACTTCACTCCCCACTGGGAGTGGTTATGTGACTATGATAAATATGATGGTGGTGATTTCTTCTTAGGGGATGACAAGAAGGATAGAATCATTGGTCGGAGAAAAGTCAACTTGAAGTTGCAAGGTGGAAGTATTAGAACACTTTCGAGTGTTCTGAATATTCCTGCATTGGCCAAACATCTAATTTATGTAAGCAAGTTGGATAATGCGGGTGTAAAAATAGTGTTCAAGAAAGATACATACAAGATGGTTCAGGGAGAATTGGTATTGATGCAAAGAGTTCGGATTGGAAATCTCTACAAGCTTTAAGGTAGCATTGTTATTGATGGGTGCAACTTTTATGTGATTCCTAAAAGTGGAGCATAAAATCTAGTGGTCTCTAGAGAAAAGACCATGATATGGCATCAAAGGCTTGGGCATATTGGAGAGAAGGGTCTTCAAATACTTCATGGTAATGGTAATGGTAGAAGGTATGTCTAATTTCTCTCTAGATTTTGTTTTTTGTGAAAATTGTGTATATGGGAAGCAGAATTGGGTGAGTTTCCCGTCTGGTGCTTCCATCACTAGGTAAGTATGTGTACTATGTATCATTTATAGATGACTTCTCAAGGAATACATGGATATATTTCCTCGGGAATAAATCTGAAGTCTTTGATAGGTTTATTGAATTTAAGGCTTTGGCGGAAAACCAGATAGAGAAGAAGATAAAGGTGTTGAGAATAGATAACGGTGGATAGTTTTGAAGAGTTTTGTAAGTAGTGTGGTATAGCACGATAGAAGACGACTCCATACACACCTCAACAAAATGGAGTTGCAAAAAGAATGAAGAGGATGTTGATGGAAAATGCAAGAAGCATGGTCAATGGTGTCACGTTAAGACAAGAATTCTAGGCAGAGGCGGTGGAGATTGAATGTTACGTGGTCAATAGATCACCTTCATTAGCATTGGAGGATAAGACTCCACAAGATGTATGGACTGGTAAGAAACTCTCCCTTTCACATTTGAGGGTATTTGGATGTCATGCATATGCACATGTTCAAAGGATAAAAGAACCAAGTTGGATAGTAAATCTGAAAGATGCATCTTTATTGGGTATAAGGAAGGTTTAAAAGGTTATAATCTTTGGAACCCAGAAACAAGGAAGGTTGTGTACAACCGCGATGTGGTGTTTAGAGAGGTGAAAGATGTTTAATGTTATTAAACATGAAGTCCTACCAAAATAACCTGAGAAGATAGAGTTTGAGATAAAGGAGGAGGAATCAAACTCTATAGCAGAAGAGGAATCAGAAGATGAAGAGCCACAAACTCCAGCTATGAGAAGATCAGTTTGAGAATGAAGGCAACCAGAAAGGTATAGTCTAGTTTCTTTCTATTTAAATTTTTCTTTATCTATTATTGATGATGATCCCAAAACTGTCAGGGAAAAAGTAGATTTAGAGGATGGAAAACTCTGGAAAGAGGCCATGGTTGATGAAATGGCATCTTTTCACAAAAGTGAGGCTTGGGATCTGGTGGAATTTTCGGTTGAAAAGAAATCAATTGGAAGAAAATGGGTGTTTAAGAAGAAGATGAATGCAGAAGGCAAGGTGGAGACATACAAATCTCAGTTGGTAGAAATAGGTTATTCCTAAGTGCTAGGAATTAGTTTTGGTGATATATTTTCTCTTGTTTCCAAGGTAGCTTCTATTAGATTACTTTTATCTGTTGTTTTTTCTTTTCATTTTGAGGTAGAACAGATGGATGTGAAGACATCATTTCCTCATGGGATCTAGAAGAAGAGACCTACATGAAACAACCTGAAGGCTTTGCGTGAAGGGTAAGAAAGAACTGGTATGCAAGTTAAAAAATTCTTTGTATGGGTTAAAATAGTCACCAAGGATGTGGTATCAGAAATTTGATACATATGTATGGGGACTTGGCTTCACTAGAAGCAAAGCAGATCACTATGTGTATTTTAAATTAATTCGTGACCGTGTTATTTATTTGGTCTTGTATGTGGATGATATGTTGTTGATTGGAAATAATATATAAATTATCCAGGAATTAAAGACCCAATTGTCCTCCAAATTCGACATGAAATATCTTGGTGTTGAAAACTATATTTTGGGCATGGAAATTAAACGAGATCAGGCAAAGAGGAAGCTCTAGTTAAACTAGGGGAAGTATGTCAAGACAATACTGCAGAGGTTTAATATGCATAATAGTAAACTAGTGAAGGTTCTTGTTCCTGTAGGTGTAAAGTTATCTCTCGAATAATGTCCAAGACACGAGAAGAGGAAGAGGACATGTCCCATATTCCATTCGCAAGTGCAATGGGTAGTTTGATGTATGCAATGGTATGTACTAGACCAGACATTGCACATGCATTGGGTGTATTGAGTAGGTTCATGTCAAAATCAGGGAAGGAGCATTGGACAACAATGAAGCGAGTTTTCAGGTATTTGCATGGCACTAGTGATTATGGTTTATGCTACCAAGGAAGACTAAGATTGGACAAAGTTTTAGACATTCGTGGCTTTTTTGATGCAGACTGGGATGGAGATCTAGATCAAGGAAGATCTACAAGTGGGTATGTGTTTAACCTATTTTGAGATGTATTCAATTGGATGAGTAAGAAATACTCAGTAGTGGCACTTTCAACTACAGAGGCATAATACATGGCAGCCACTCATGCAACTAAGGAAGCAATTTGGCTGCAGATATTATGTTGAAGTATGGGGTTAGTACAACAAGCTATAAGGATAGACTGTGATAGCCAAAGTGCAATTTTCCTAGCAAAGAACCCTGCTTATCATTCAAAGACAAAGCACATCGATGTTCAGTATCACTTTGTAAGGGATATGGTTGAGGAAAAAAAGGTGTTATTGGTAAAGGTGGACACTTTGAAGAATATTTCATATGCATTGAAAAAGTCAGTGAGCACTGAGAAGTTCTCCTGGTGTATAGAAACAATGGGCATTATAGGGTTGGACCAACCACTGAGATCTCCTGTGGCCCCTTGTGGAAAGAAAACAACAAGAGGGAGAATGTTGCATGTGTGTTATATTCCTTCCATGACTAGCCCCAGTAGTGAAGCCGAGTGGTTAGAGGGGGGGCGGCCAGTCGCCCCTTCATTGCATTGGGCACAGCAAGGGGGTCACAGGGGGGGTGGAAGCCCCTCTTGTCAGGGGGTTTGAGGGTGACAGTAGTCCCCCTCTACAGGGTTTAGGGTAGCACCCTGGGGAAAAAGCATTTGGACCCTATATTAGGTGGGAGAACCTACCTATGGTTTTGTCTGTGGTTTTCACAGATGGTTTTGGGCATGATGGTTTTTTTCCCATCGTATTTTGTAGATTCGGTCAAGGGAACTGCGGTTATGTTCTAATCCAGGGTTAATGGATTGGTTTTTATGGATGTTTCGACATGTATATATATGTATTGTAACATTGAAAGGAATATAATGAAAAATCTATCTAGTAGTCCCAGTTTTGGGATCTAGGAGAAAATCTTTGTGTATATTTATTTTATGTTTTATGCTCTCGCCATTGTTCATTTTTTGTTTATAGATTTCATATGCAGGGAATTTCTATATGGGGTTAAAACCTATAGGTTTTCTCCCTCCTACACTTATGTACCCAAGTATGGGCATCCTTTGTTAAAGCTACCCTTGCACCCTGACATGTGGCATGGGTGTTTGATGATCTAGATTGTCATTGATGTCAACATGGAAATATTCTAGGATACTAAATGATGATGTGAATCTAAGGAGAAGCAAATCCGTGAAGTAATAGGAGCAAGAAGCCAAGAGGAAAGCCATCATGGAAGCCATTGAAAGTCAAGAACAAGAGCTATCAAGGAAGAGCTATTAGAGCAAGAGAAGCGTATCGGAAGCGAGAGAAGTAGTTTATTGGAAGCATATCACATATGCCCAAGGGTAAGTGATAAAGGGAAGAACAACGACACCTATCGCATATAGCCAAGAGTAAGTGCTAAAGGAAGAAAATAGTGAAATCGGAGGAGCATTGTGGAATCGACGATTCGTTTTTAATACACCTCTATTGAAATATCACATCCACCACATCACGAGTCTTGAAGCCTTGTTACATTGAAATCCCTGATTGCGATATGAGTTTCGGACCCGATGGTCCCATTATAACATGCCCTAATTAATATCGCATTCGTTGTATCAGAACCTTCGCAAGTTATGAAGGCTTGTCACGTTAAAACTCTGATTGCGATATAATATACAGACCCAAATAGTTTATGGTAATAGCCCTAATTTAATATCGCTTCCTCCTATCAGAACTTTTGTATCGCAAGTTATAAAGGCATGTCACATTAAAAATTGTAGATGCGATAGTGTTGCGGACCCGACTGCACCACTATAACATAACTTGATGTAATATCGCATTCGTTGAATCACAAAGTTCAAAAGGGATGACATGTTAAAACCATCGATTGAGATAGAGTTGTGGACCTGATGAATTTATTAAAAACTATTCAATATCATATCGCATCCACTTTGTCAGTAGTAGGGGATTAGCAATATTATGTGTAGACCTCCGAAGTTGGGATTAAGAGAGTTTTATGAAGTTGCGATTTAAGTAGTGATGTGGCATGTGGGACCACCAGACATCTATTATAATATGGATTTTCATAAATAAACAGGTTTATGATATAATTCTAATGTGCGACCCCATACACAAGTCAGCCTCTCCTCCAATGATCATGTCTTTTGGGTATTGATGAGAATCATATATATATAAAGTTAAATGCTTCACCTCAAGTATGTAATTGGGCTCAAGCATCTATTGCAGAGAAGAAGGACAGTTGGTAACTCGTGAACGTGAAGTAGCAGAAGAAAGGAAGCCAAAGGTTGAGCGAACAAAAGAGGAAGCCAAAGGTCAATCAAGTGAAGAAGGAAGCCGAAGATCGAGTGAAAGAAGAAAGAAGCCGAAGATCGAGCATTCTATTGACTGGGTTATTTAGTGAAAAGCTCAAACCTGTGTTTAACAGTGATTCAGATAACAGTTCAAAAGGACACTCTGTGGATCTAAGGAGATTATCTGAGTATGAACAAGGTTCTTTTTAATGGAACGCACAATATGAAACCGTGACAGTAACTCCTCTGAAGAATTTACTCTTGAAGCCTCACTCCCGAAGCAGTTATTATGACAGTTAGGACAAAGGTTTGAAACAGAGAGTTTTCTTTGTGTAGAGCTTAGTGCAGTTCATTGTAGACGCATTGAAGTTGTGTGGAGACTATTGAAGACCATGATGTATTAGTCATCATGATGTGACTTGGATATTTTCTTGGGTATTATGAAGAGAAATGGTGATACCTTCTATGAGGCAAGTTTGTCATTAATGATGTAGCATCGAAACTACAGTGAAGTTGTAGATTGATAGAACTCAGTGAAGAAGATTTTGGGAGCCGTGGATTAGTATAAAACATATCTAGACAAAGTATAGCAATGGGTTGGAGCCTAGAGGTTTGGTGCCCTTAAGGTTGGAGCCTCAAACAAACAAGGTAGGTGCCTTTAAGGATAGGGATGGAGCCCTAGAGGATCAGTGTCCTCAAGAAACCAGGTCGGAGCCTGTACTAGAAAAGGGTTGGTGCCCTAGAGGTTGGGGCCTTTAAATGCAAGGTCGGTGCCTTAAGAAGATAGGGTCAGTGCCCTAGAGGTTGGAGTCTCACAAAAGACCAAGTTTGTGCTTAGAAACAAGTTGTGGCCTAGGGAATTGAAGATCAATGTCTTCATCAAAGGTTGAAGCTCTATATATTGTACTTGATTCTTTATGAAGATTATATTAATAAAAGCATTTATTCCTATTACTTACTTTGTGTTCTAAATATAATTGAGTTAACTAGTAAAAATAAAAATTGAAACGGAATATTGATTCACCCCACCCCCCCAAATATTTCAAAGAATTGGTATCAAAGTCAATACCTTCACACAAATCCTAACAACTTGAAGGTTGATCAATTAGAACACAAATGGTGAAGCCAAGGAAGAAAGTATCCAATCCTCCTAAAGATGTGTCTCCCTCAACCAATGAAGTTGAAATCAATCAATTTGTGAAGGCTCCATTGTTTAATGGAAACTTTGATATATGGGAAGAAATAATGAGGAATTTCTTAAAGACTCAAGGCATTGAAGCCTGGAAATTAGTGATTGTTGATATCATGAAGGATGAATAATCCAAAGAGTACAATGCAAAAGCAAGGAAGGCAATCTTAAATGGGCTACCAGATTCTATAAAGGACAATTTATAAAAGTTTTCATCAACAAAGGGTATATGGGAAAAACTTCATGACCTTCACTCAAAAGGATCATTGACCATGACCACTAGTCAAGAATATGATGGAAATCAATAAGGAAATCCATAACCCATCATGGAATCTGAAAATAAGAATGATGACATCAAGGCTAAAGAAGACCTAGAAGATGAATAGAATGAAAAAGAGTTTGAATAAGATCTCCTCACTAAACTTATGGCTGCCATGGAAGAGATTATCAGTTTGAAAAAGGAAAATGAGGAACTTAAGAAGAAATCACTAGTTGGTGACCAAGACCAAACAAGGAAGGAAGTTGAACTTGTCAAGCTTCAAGTACAAGAAATGGATGAAGAGCTTGCCAAGTTTAAGGAGGAATTTCATCAAAACAAAAGAAATCATCATGAAGAAGTCATATACGTGACAAATCAATTGGATAAGGCAAAGAAATGGGAAGACAACTTGTCAAACCACCTTTAACAAAGGCACAAAAGCTTGAACATACTTGAAATAAACATTGGTCAGTACAAGGAAGAGGTCTCCGCTCTTAAATCTCAACTAAAAAAAGCAAGAAAGCTAGTACAAGGAGCTGAGAAGACAATGGAAGCATTGGCAATCATAGAAGGATGGTTTGATGAAGAAGAAAAGGAAAGAAACATTGTGATATGTCAACTAAAAGCAAAGGATGAAGAAATCTTCAAACCAAAATATGACATCAACCTTCTCAAGGCTGAAACATGTAAAGCTACAAGGATCATGGAAGAAATGGAGAGAAATCTTTCAAACGAAAATGAATAAATCTTCAAAATGAAGTCAAATATCATCTCCCTTAAAATAGAAGCAAATGAAGCAACATGTATCAAGGAAGAGATTGAGAAAAAACTTGCTAAGAAGAATAATGATTGCAAAAGATTGGAAGAAGAGATTGTCTGCTTCAGGAAAAAGGTTGAAGGAATGGAAAAAAACCTTGAAGAGCTCTCAAGCCTTGGATGACATGTTCAGCCATCAAAGATCTCCATTTGATAAATCAGGTCTTGGCTATATAGGTGAATCCTCAAGCAAGAATGATAATCCTTCAAACAACAAGTATGTGAGGAAGCCAGAAAGAAATGTTGATGCTCCCAGTTCTAGCAAAGGCAAGGATAAGAGTCAAGGCAACAATGAAGGAAGTCATGTTCCAAGAAGAAATGCAGATGGTGTCAAGGATTCAAGAATCAATGGTTATCATCAAAGGATCTCAAATCATAAAGACTTCATAAGTACATCTAGGAAGTCTCCATCTCCCAGGTACCAAATTTTATTTCTTGGTTATTGTTATTCTTGAGCAAATTTTGGACACATGGAAAAAGGTTGCATATCACAAAGATAAATAGTATGGTCCCTACCAATCTCCAAGAAGAAATTTTGCAAGAAGAAGTCATGAATTCTTATTCATGAACAACATATAATGCTTCAAGTGTCATAACATTGGTCATATGGCATGTGATTGTAACTTGAATTGGCCTCCTACACAAGCTAGAACCATGCCAGAGAAGAAAGTTACACAAGTATCGAGAAAGAAGCAAATTAGACCCAAAAGTCTCCTGAACTATCCAACCAACAACACATGTTGTTGACCTGATCTTCGACAATCTAAGCATTTGATGGGGAGATTGTCAAAAGGAAGATCATGCATACAGTTAGGGGGAGCTTATGATGATTAAACATTCTTGTAGAAGCCATCTGTGAATGGGCCTTATGTAATCCTTGATGAGCTATATTGACAATCATTCTTTGATGGATCATTTCTCAGGAACACTCCTTTGAAAGAAAATGATCTCTTAACTATCCAATGGGCTGTTGTTGAAGATGTTTTTTTCACTTGATCACTAAGAAGAAATTGGAGCAAAAGAGAAGGCCATCTAATGCTAATAAGGCAAATAACTCTGTTGTTGTTATTAAAGAAGCTGAATGTCTCGACTCAGGGATATGATGTGAGAACAGGTAAATTGTGGACATAAATAGATGCAACCTTCAAACAAATAAATACATTTGTAAATGGAGCTTGAATGTTGTTAACTACACAAGCAAGAGCAATTACCATCATTTAACATAATTGAAGCATTGCAAAAAGTTGTTAATCAATATAATGAATTTAAAAGGCAACCACAGATTGATATCAAAATATACTAATGTAGATAACTTGTAAAGAACACAAGGAAAATATGGCTCATCAAAAGGACTATGGAAAGAATAATGTTGCGTAGTCGAATATAGCTCAGGTTGATGTTGGTCACTTAGAAAAATAGCAACAGTAAGGCACAACCTCTCACCATTTCATCCGAATGCAATGATGTTGAAATATTGGATGGAAATGACTTAAGGAGAAGCACAAAGATACAGAGGAACTCAGATCTAAATAGAGATAGCAACAGTAAGGCACAACCTCTCACCATTTTATCTGAATCAAATGATGTTGAAGTATTGGATGGAAATTACTTAAGGAGAAGCATAGGGATACAGAGGAACTCAAATCTGAATAGAGATAGCGAGAAAAACAATTTCAGTGGCATTTTCTCTTGATTTGGACTATGAAGACCTCTTAATTCTGACTGTGGAGACAATAGAATTCAGATTGTAGAAGCATAAAAACTTGGACATGGACATTTGGTGTGTGGATATTTGGAGTCTATTTGGAAGCACTGAAGTGGAACATCTTTAATGCATCATTGCCCACACTTGAGCATGGTTAAAATCAAACTTTAAAGGTATGTTTGGGACAATCTTGGAACAACATTGTTGAAGCCATGATAAAGTAGTTCTTTTGAGACATGAAGAATGGATAATGTGCTAGTTGATGATAAGGCAAAAATATCTCTATCTTGAGTAAAAAAAAAAAAAAAAACACCATGACAGGGGAGTAGTTTGACAGGGGGAGTCCTTGTGCACTCCTTTGCCATTGATGTCAAAGGGGGAGAGAAGAAGAATATTGAGATAAATGACAAAGGGGGAGATTGTTGATCTAGATTGTCATTGATGTCAACATAGAAATATTATGGAATACTAAATGATGATGTGAAGCCAAGGAGAAGCAAATCTATGAAGTAACAAGAGCAAGAAGCCAAGGAGGAAAGCCATCAAGGAAGCCATTGGAAGTCAAGAACAGGAGCTATCAAGGAAGAGCTATCAGAGCAAGAGAAGTGTATCAGAAGTGAGAGAAGTAGTTTATTGGAGCATATCACATATGCCCAAGGGTAAGTGCTAAAGGGAAGAACAACGACACATATCGCATATACCCAAGAGAAAGTGCTAAAGGAAGAAAACAGTGAAATCATAGGAGCATTGCAGACCTGATGGTTTTGTTTCAATACGCCTCTATTGAAATATTGCATCCACCACATCACGAGTCTTGAAGCCTTATTACACTGAAATCCCCGATTGCGATATGAGTTGCAGACCCGATGGTCCCATAATAACACGCCCTAATTAATATTGCATTCTCTGTATCAGAACCTCTGCAAGTTATAAAGGCTTGTCACGTTAAAACTCTAATTGCGATATAATATATGGACCCGAAAATTTTATGGTAACATCCCTAATGTAATATCACATCCACCTATCAAAAATTTCATATCACAAGTCATAAAGGGATGTCACATTAAAAACTGTGATTGTGATATTATTGCAGACCCGACTACACCACTATAACATAACTTAATGTAATATCGCATCCGTTGAATCACAAAGTTCAAAAGGGATGACATGTTAAAAACACTAATTGCGATAGAGTTGTGGACCCAACATATTTATTAACAACTGTTCAATATCATGTCAAATCCACTCTATCGGTAGTAGCAGATTGGAAATGTTATGTGAAGACCTCCGAAGTTGTGAGTGCGAGAGTTTTATGAAGTTGTGATTTAAGCAGTGATTTGGCATGTGGGACCACCAAACATCTATTATAATATGGATTTTTGTAAATAAACAGGTTTATGATATAATTGTAATGTGCGACCCCATGCACAAGTCGGCCTCTCCTCCAATGATCATGTCTTTTGGGTATTGATGAGATTCATATATATGTAAAGTTGAATGCTTCACCTCGAGTATGTAATTGAGCTCGGGCATCTATCACAGAGAAGAAGGAAATTTTACAACTCGTGAACATGAAGTAGCAAAAGAAAGGAAGCCAAAGGTCAAGCGAACGAAAGAGGAAGCCGAAGGTTGAGTGAGTAAAGAAGGAAGCTGAAGATCTAGCGAAAGAAGAAGGAAGTTGAATATCGAGAATTCTGTTGACTGGGTTATTTATTGAAAGCCTCGAACCTATGTTTGACAGTGATTTAGATAACAGTTCAAAAGGACGCTCTACAGATCTAAGAATATTATGAGAGTATGAACAGGGTTGTTTTTAATTGAACACACAATATGAAACTGCGACAGTCACTCCTCTGAAGAAGTTACTCCTAAAGCCTCACTCCCGAAGCAGTTACTGTGACAGTTAGGACAAAGGCTTGAAAGAGAGAGTTGTCTTTGTGCAGAGCTTAGTGTAGTTCATCGTAGACACATTGAAGTTCTGTGGAAACTATTGAAGACCATGATGTATTACTCATCATGATGTGACTTGGAGATTTTTCTTGGGTATAATGAAGAGCAATGGTGATACCTTCTATGAGACAAGGTTGTCATTAATGATGTACCATGGAGACTACAGTGAAGAATATTTTGGGAGCCGTGAATTACTATAAAACATATCTAGACAGAGTATAGCAGTGGGTTGGAGCCCAAAGGGTTGATGCCCTGAAGGTTGGAGCCTCGAACAAACAAGGTAGGTGCCTTGAAGGATAGGGTTGGAGCCCTAGAGGATCGGTGTCCTCATGAAACTAGGTCAGAGCCTGTACCAGAAAAGGGTTGGTGCCCTAGGGGTTGGAGCCTCTAAATGCAAGGTTGGTGCCCTAGAGGTTGGAGCCTCACAAAATACCAAGTTTGTGCTTAGCAATAGGTAGGAGCCTGGGGAATTGAAGATCAGTGTCCTCGTTAAGGGTTGGATCCCTATATGTTGTACTTGATTCATTATAAAGATTATATTAATAAAATCATTTATTCTATTGCTTATTTTTTGTTCTAAATACAATTGATTTAACTGGTAAAAGTAACAATTGAAAAGGAATACTGATTCACCCCCCCCCCCCCAAAGTATTTCCAGCAATGTTTCCCCTGATCCCCACTTCATTCCATTATTATATCTTTTTCTTCCTACCACTTAAAGGATGCACCATGGACATGTCACCCCGTTTAAGAGGTTGAAACCAACTAATAGGGTCTTTGGCTAACCCCCTATTGAGCTTGGAGACACTTATGCATATACAAGCCCATTATGGAAGGGCAAGCCACCATGAAGTGCCCCCCTGGTTCCATGACTTGTAAGCTATTTTACTTGATTATTATAATGATTTTTTGTATTGGAGGGCAAGGAGACACATTGGTGCTTATGCGGGATTGTAGGTGGATTCACATTTGGGGCTTGGTCTCCCTATACAGGCTCCTAGCCCTTTAGAGGGCCACATTGGCACTTGTAGGGTGAGTGTTGAGAGCCATGGGGCTCCACCATAGCCAATATGACTTCATGGATCCCCAACATTGTTAGTTGTTTTCTCCTATTCCACTTTTTTAGATGAGGACAATGCACCTGGTTCACCATGCCTAGCAAATTTACCGTACACTCAAAAAATATTCCATGGTCCGGAGGATTGTTCCTTGCTACAAAGGAAATGCTTATGTCATCATTCCAACCCTTACATATGGTCTACAGGAATTTCTAATCCATTTCGAGACCAATTATGGTGACCTTGTGCCCCCACACCCATTTGGGAGCACAAATGGTCTTTGCTTGGAGAACAAGGGGCCACCCCCTTATCCACTATGATGGGATTACATTCCTACATTTTGGCACCTTTTGGACTTCATTAGGCCTCCTCAAAGGCATGATGACTCACTCATTTGATCATTCAACCCTCTTGAGAGGCTTACTCATGTATTATTGACCTACATGGTGGGCTTGTCACCAAAAGTTGTTGTTATTATGCACGATATTTTATTTTAGGGGATAAATTAGGCCAAAATAAGCTAAACCTAATTCATAAGATATTGTATAAATATATGATGAGTTGATTCATTCTCTCATCATCACTTGGATTAATCATATTCTCTTGTGATATTTTCACTATTCTCTTTGGAGGATGAAATTGGATGGATGAATGAATTTTGATGTTTGGATATCTTCATTTATGTCTTGGAGCTTCTACTTTGGCATATGATGATGATTGGATATACGTATTATCATGTGTAAGTTCTATTTTAATTCTATTTTTTCATTCTTTTCTATGTCACATAAATGATGCTAGTATTTCATTATACTAGGCCGAATTTTTTTTGCTTTTATTTGGTGAAAGGGTATAAATTTGTATTTTATTAGTTTTTCATCATGTTATGGTCCATGTTTGAATAAGTGAAGGTTCCTACAAATATTTTATTGAAATTTATCTTGCTAAGCCATCACATATTTCACATTAAAGTATAAGGACCTTGAAGCAGTTTTCTTCATGCCCTAATTGTCATGCGGAATTGTTCTAGAAACCTCCTTGACTTAATGAAACCATTCTAATCATTGGAATCTTCTTGAATCCATTTCTCCCGAAGTAATAGGCATTGGTCTTCCATAGGTGATCACCATAAATCATATTTTTCTCACCTTCTCTCTCTCTTTATAGGCCTAGCCTACATAGGTCACCTAGGGCATCACTTATCTCACAATCTAGCCATCCAATACTTCGATTTTTTGTCCAAAACTACGTTAGAGTTTTCTTTAGAGGCCTTCCCAATTTGAAGCAAATCCGACAGTGAGATCTTGAGATATTACAATCCCTAGATCGAGGATCGTTTCTTGCCCTAGGTTTCCCTTGGTTAGTGACCTCATTGGAATGATTGCACAAATTCAAAGAAAAATTATCCTTTAATCCCTTTCTCCCCCTCAATTAGGTAAAGCACATCCTTTTTTTTTATCCATTCCAGCCCCTTAACCTAATTTTGCTTCCACTTGTTCCCATATGGTCTCATAACCTCTTAAATAAAAATTCACAAAGACAACTTGGAATCCAAGTTTCCACAAAGACTCCTTGAACTAGGCCCCTCCATTACAAGTCTCATTTGCAAACCCTAGCCCTTGAAATCTGCTTGGACCTTCTTAGAGAGCTTTACACCTTGCTTTTCAAGCAAGAAAACCACAATTTGAGTCTCTCTTGTGAATAGGCCTTTACGAATCACTCCATTCCTCTATTGACTCATTTATCTAGGTGATTCCCTTCATACCAGGTCTCCTCCCATCAGTGAAAGTCCGTAAAGAGTAGGGAGTTTTCGTTGAGGTGACAATGGATTATCGCTCCATTATTTCCCTTGACCTAGTAGTTGCCCCTCTAGGATCCCCTTCTAGGGCCCCTACTAGTTTGAATGGTAACATTTTGGCATCGTTGTCGGGGATACGAGACATGTGTTTTGTTCCCCATACGACATATTGACATACCATAATTGGCGATTCCATTGGAAGAATGAAGCCCTAGTTCTTCATTGAACTTCAAATTCAATGCTTGTAGGGTGAAGCAAGCATTTGTTAAGGCAATTTTAATTCACCCTTGTCACTCCCATGATATCAATATATAAAGATAAATGGCTTCTAAAAATCTTCATGAGTGGTTTCCTACTTTGGATATCACTTGGGTTCCAGGATACCTAATTGGCCTAAATTGGAAGTTTATGCAAAATATGCCACAATTTGAGGGTGATCCATCCACAGTAATGGACCACATAGAAAAAATTATTAAGCATGCTCCCGAAGTTAATGTGGTTCATCTAGACAACCTCATGGAGTTATTTATTACTTCTATTGAATATAAGCATTGAGGTTGGATTGACTCGTGTGAGCCTGAAAGTATTTCATATTTTATCAAGTTGCTTAACAAATTCATAAAATATAAGGGACCCAAATTCCAATCCAATTAAGTTGCTTGTGAGAGCCTAGAGGAATCCCTCCAAAGGGAAGGTCTCATTAACCAAGATGAAGGAGTTAGAGATAACCTTGAGGATCTTAGGGGTGAGCAGGAAGATAAGTCCTCATTGGGTCCACATGATGAACAAGATGACTTTGAAAACATGGGTATTGGGAAGGATGAGTCTATGGAAAGTGAATTTGAGACTAACCTTGCCTTTCACAAGGATATTACTCCTGATGAATCTTATTTTGAGGACCTTGAGGAAGCTGATCCCATTAGCCCCTTTGAAAATGACATTGGAGATTATTTCCATATTGAAAAGGAGAAATGGGAATTTTTTGGTCCTCAATTTGACTATGCTCCCATTTATGACACTGACAAAGAGGATGAGGTAGAAAGTGGTCCTCCTCTTCTTTTGAGCATTGTTTATGATGAAATATCCATTGATACCCTTGGGAAGGAGAATTATCATTTTCCCTTGCATGAAAGGGAGAATTTGGAGATGATTGATTCTCCTTTTTGGGAAGACCCTATCTTTGATACCAACAATGATAGGATTGATAAGGCCCTTGCTCATGCCTACATTATTTATGATGTTGGGAGTATATTCAAATCACTTAAGCCTCTAGAGTTGGATTTTCAAGAAAAGGACCCTGTTGAGACTTCACCCTCCTCTTTGCCTGTTTCTATTGCTCATCATCTTGAGTCTTCATCAAGTGATTCCCTCACCCTTGTCATATGACCTCAAGTGACCGTGAGCCCTTTCCCCCGTTCTGAGTATAGTGTCAAGGAAGAGCCCCTCATTGATTATACTTTACCTCCTTGGACACACCCTCACGGTTTTGATCACTCCAATGTGACCGTCACCTTGAGAAACCTATTTGTTGCACTCCTTCTTTCCCTCACCCTTCGTTCCCCTCTCATCAAAACCTTGTGGCATATACAAAGCATAATATTATAAACAATGATTGTGATAAGGAGTTATTGATAGAAATCATTCATTCCACCATTGTGTACTTATAAGGAAAGTCTGAAAATTCTAGATTCACTTATTTTTTTTCTCCTGAGACTTCCCTTTACCTCAAATGGAGATCATGTTTTCCCGCCTCCCACCCGCTTCATCCTCCATGTGACTATGTCCACATTCGATTTATGAATTTCTACATGAGTAATCATACCGGAAGGCATATTTATATTGATGTGATGATATTTTGGTTGTGTTGGCTTTATGATTACACTTAGTATTAGCCTTACTATATGCATGTTAACATAGGATGCATTACATGCTGATTTTCAGGTTAGAACTAATATCATATGATATTTCTCATGATAGATTAAATTTTCATATATTTTCTTTCCTATTGATTTTTATGGCCTAACACCAAGCATGGGTGATTATAAGACACCAAAAAAGCATGTTGCCTTGTGTGCTTAGTATTTGTATGTGCAGGTAATAGGTCTACAATAACCAAGAGATTGTTGGTGTTCCCATGACCTCCCATTCAAGTAGCTTCATGCACTTTTCCAAGAGCTCATGTCACAGTTGGAGCCAAATGTTACCCACCACCCATGGGTAGTGTATATAGGAGAAAACATTTCTCCTAAGATGTTCCTCAACTGGAAGCCAACATCCCCTTGCAGCCACTAGATAGCTCGATGTGCCATTTTCTTCGTCACCTGAGCCAACCATGTGGTCCCTCAACCACTTGTCATGAATGTATGTTTGAAGGTGGGCCTTCTGACCCCAAAGATATGGCTTTTCAATGGTATAGTTGAGTAATTTTCCTTACTTTTCATGGGAACTTTTGGACATGGATTGGTGGGGGGATTCGGAAGAAAGAGTGGGTTAGTTTTGTATTCTTGTCTTCATTACCTGATTTCATGGTTACCCTTGTATATTATTCCCATGGGATCTCCTTTACTGACCATTTGGCTTTTGGGTTGGCACTACATGGGAAATATTGATTTTTTTGCGCGGTCTCACTTCCCGTACCACCTACATCACTCCCCTACCACTCATTTTAGCACCATTCATCTATTTTCCCATCTCGATCCACATAGGGTTATCCTACCCCTCCCATTGTCCACACCTTGGGTTGGGCTTGGAATGATGCCTTAGAGGTTGATGTAGCTAAAAAGAAAATAAATAGCATAATTTGGCCACTCTCAATAGGAAATGTAACACAAAATGCAAAAGATGGTCAGGACATACAAATTTAGGATGTGGGCAAAAGCCAAACATGAGCTCTACCCATTACCCATGGCCATCACCCTGGTTCTTGTGGGCCCTAGATTAGCCCCCTCTATAATTAAGGAACCAAATATTGTCCCAACCCTTGGTGGGCAATGAACTGTCCCACATTAATGGGGTATTCACTACTACATCTCACACATCATGCTCTCAATCCCCTAGAGTCCCGAGAAGTTATGAAGAAAAAACAATAAAGGAAAAAAGTCATATGAAGAAGGGTGGAAAAATAAAGGCTAAGGTAACTCATGTACCACGATTTTCTCCCTCCTACATTTATGTACCCAAGTATGGGTGTCCCTTGTTATAGCTACCCTTGCACCCTGACATGTGGCATGGATGTTTCCCCTGATCCCCACTCCATTCCATTATTATATCATTTTCCACCTACCACTTAAAAGGTGCACCATGGAAATGTCACCCCCTTTAATAGGTTGAAACCACCTAATAGAGTCCTTGGCTAACTCCCTATTGAGCTTGGAGACACTTATGCATACCAAATCCCACTATAGAAGGGCAAGCCACCATGAAGTGCCCCACTAGTTCGATGACTTGTAAGCTCTTTTTACTTGATTATTCTAGTGATTTGTTGTATTGGGGGGCAAGGAGACACATTGGCTCTTATGAAGGATTGTAGTTGGATTTCGATTTGGGGCTTGGTCTACCTATATAGGGTCCTAGCCCTCCATAGGGCCACATTGGCACTTTTAGGGTGAGGATTGAGAGCCATGGACCTCCATCATAGCCAAGATGACTTCATGGATCCCTAACGGTGTTCGTTGGTTACCCCTATTGCAGCTTTTCATATGAGGATGATGCACCTGGTTCACCATGCTCACCCGGCTCCACAAATGTACCATACAATTGGCTGATGTTCCAGGATCCAAAGGATTGTTCCCCATTGCAGAGGAAGGGCTTATGTCATCATTCCAGCCCTTACAAGTTTTTCATTGGAGAACAAGGGGCCACACCCTTGTCCACTATGATGGGATTCCATTCCTACATTATGGCACATTTTGGACTTCATTAGGCCTCCTCAAAGGTCCAACGAATCACTCATTTGATCATTCAACCCTCTTGAGAGGCTTACTCGTGTATTATTGACCTATTTGGTAGGCTTGTCACCAAAAGTTGTTGTTATTATGCACATTATTTTATTCTAGGGGCTAAATTAGGCCAAAATAAGCTAAATAAAATTCATTAGACATTGTATAAATATATGACGAGTTGATTAATTCTCTCATCATCATTTGGATTGATCATTCTCTTGTGATATTTTCACTATTCTCTTTGGAGGACGAAATTGGATGGATGGATGAATTTTGATGTTTGTATATCTTCATTTTTGTCTTCGAGCTTCTATATTAGTATATCATGATTATTGGATATACTCATTCTTGCAAGTGAGTGCTCTTTTATTTCTACTTTTTCATTCTTTTCTATGTCACATAAATGATGCTGGGATTTTCATTATACTAGGCCGAAATTTTGTTGCTTTTCTTTGGTGAAAGGGTATAAATTTGTCTTTTATTAGTGTTGCATCATGTTATGGTCCATGTTTGAATAAGTGAATTTTCCTAGAGATATTTCATTGAAAATTATCTTGATAAGTCATCGCATATTGCACATCAAATTATAACGACCTTGAAGCAGTTTTCCTCATGCCCTAATTATCATGGAGAATTTTTATAGAGGCCTCCTTGACTGAATGAAACCATTCTAATCATTGGAATCTTCTTGACGCCATTTCTGCCAAAGGAATTGGCATTGGTCTTCCATAGGTTATCACCATAAATCATATTTTTCTCACCTTCTCTCTCTTTCTAGGACTAGCTTTCATACGTCGGCTATTGCATCACTTATCTCATAATCTAGCCATCCAAATACTTCAATTTTTGGTGCAAAAATATGTTGGAGTTTGTTATAGAGGCCCTCCAAATTTGAAGCAAATCCTACAGAGGGATGTCAAGATATTGCAAGACCTAGCTCATGGATCGTTTCTTGCCATAGGTTTCCCTTGGTTAGTGACCTCATTGGGATTATTGCATCAAATTCAAAGAAAATTTCTCTTTTAATCCCTTTATCCCCCTCAATTAGGTCAATCACACACTTGGTTGATCAATTCCATCCCTTAACCTATTTCTAGGTCCACTTGGTCCCATGTTGTCTCGTAACCTCTTTAAGGCACCTTCACAAAGACCATTTGGAATCTAAGTTTCCACAAAGATTCCTTGGACTAGGCCCCTCCAATACAAGTCTCATTTGCAAACCCTAGCCCTTGAAATTTGCTTAGCCCTTCTTAGAGAGCCTTACACCTTGCTTCTCAAGCAAGCAAACCACAATTTGAGTCTCTCTTGTGAATATGCCTTTAGGAATCACTCATTTCCTCTATTGACTCATTTATCTAGGTGATTCCCTTCATACGAGATCTCCTCCCATCGGTGAAAGTCTGTAAAGAGTAAGGAGATTTAGTTGAGGTGACAATGGCCTATTGCTCCATTATTTCCCTTGACCTAGCAGTTTCCCCTCTAGGATCCCCTTCTAGGGCCCCTGGTAGTTTAAGCGATAACATGCCAGATGTTAAAAACACCTTCGTAAGTGATCTTTACTATCACCTCATTTCGCATGGATTGAAACCTTTCCTAGATAGAGAGGAATTAGAGGTTGTAGAGTACTTAACTCCCCAAATTAAAGATGTAATTAAGACCACCTCGGCCCATGTTACTATTTTCTCTCCTAGATACATTGAATCAAAGTGGTGCCTCGATGAGCTTGTCCTTATATTGAAATCTGGGGCTAAAATTATTCATGTCTTTTATAATGTGAAACCTTCAGAGATTCAAAGGATGGACAAAGATGGGTTTTATGCTCAAGCCCTAAGTTATCATGAACAAAAGTGTAGATACCACCACCAAACACTTGAAAATTGGAGAAAAATAATCTATGACGTCTCTTCCATAATCAGTTTTGAACTCGAGACCTATAGCGGGTTGGACCCTAAGTCTTCTTGTTCTTATTATTTATTTTCTTTGTATGGGCCTTCAACTAATGTTTTGTTTCTTTTCTTTGTGAATTTGTAGTGATGAGGGCAATTTGTTGGATAAGGTCGCACAATGCGTGCTTAAGAAGCCGAGAAAAATAGCTTCTACATGAAAAGAATGATCGTTCTTATTGGAAAGGGAAATTAGATAAACTTTGTCAAATAAAACTTCACCATGAGATTTACAAGAGGCTAAAAATAAGCTACGATGCACTTAATCAAGATGAACAAAAATAATTTTTAGACATTGCGTGTTATTTCATCTAGAGAAGACAAAGATAGGGCCATAAATATATGGGACAGATCAGGCTGGCAGGGCTCGATGGGGCTTCTAAATCCAGACAACAAAATTCTCGTGGAAGTGGACAGACAAAATAATAAGATCAAAATGCATGATGAGCTTAGAGATTTGGGCAGAAGCATTGTGGAAGAGGAAAAGTGTTTTTGTAGTTTCTGGCTATTAACTAAAATCTTCATGATTTGTGGCAACAATCGTCTGTAAGCGTTGGAACCCTTCACACAATTTTAACATTTATTTATTCAACACAACATAACATGATAGTAGGAAAAATCTCATTATTTTATTGAACTTGTTTGTTGTTTGTTTGCAAAGAATAAACAAACAATAACTGAGGTGCGCGGAATTAGGACAGGTCGTGGCTACAAAATTCAACAATGGGAAGAATTGTCATTGTGAAAAAGTTGGTTTAATAAGGTGGTCACAAACTGGGGAAGGAAACAGATTGACAAGACACAATATAGTTTTACAAATTTACAACTTCTTGCAATTGAAGATGGTCATTTAGACAACATATTGAGGATGGTCGAGTCATCAAATCTGATCTGGCTACACTGGAAAAATTGTCCTTACTCTTTTGTCCCTTCTTGTTTTCGAATGAAAAATATACAAGTTTTAAGAAGTGGCGGAAAGTAAATTGAAAATACACTAGCCCCCAGAATCTCAAGTTAGATATATTGTTAGTTTTTAGTTTATTAAGCAAAACTCTTCCAGATAGATCGCATCAGTTTTTGGATCAACACATTTCAAATCTCTTCTGAGATTCATCATCAAGAAAAGAATGGAAAGTGAGATCAACAGACCACATGGTTATAGTAAAGATGAAGTGGTAAATTCCAAATGGCTATGAAATCAAATAATAATTAAATAAGATGGAATGATTTATAATATATTAAAATAAACAATAAAATTAAAAAGAAAACAAATAGAAAAAGTTTCCATTATTATTAATATTTCTAAATCAAATAATAGATAAATTAGTTAGAAACAACCTCAAAAATATAAAATATAAAAGAAAAAATCTAAGAAATAGCTACTTATGCAATTCAATATGATAAGAAAATATTATTTATTTTAATGAAAATTATTATATAAATAAGAAAATATAAAAGGAGGAATTTTTTAATATGGTAAATAATTTATGTATTCAAGCTTCTATGATCCATAATAATTGAGCAAAGTCTTTCGGTAGAAATCACATAAGAGAATTTTCTTTTTTTTTTGCCTACACGTTTGAAACCAACAAGTGTGGTTCCATCATCAGACCAGATGAAGAGGAAGACCATGCAAAGGCTTAAATAGAGAACAATGTAGAGACATAATTTCAAAATCCTATATTTGACAATAATATTTAAATCATAATATTAATTTATTAATATATTAAAAACAAATATTATTAAGTAACGACTATATTAAACGGCTAGTTTTTAAAAAAATATTTAAGTAATGATATTATTTCATTAATTTATTAAAAATATTAATAGGTAATGGCTATATTAAACGGCTAGTTTTCTAAAACTAAAATTTAAATTAATTTATTAAAACTAAATATTACTAATTTTTGAAAAATAATATCTAAATAATGATATTAATTTATTAATTTACTAAAAATATTAATATGTAACGGCTATATTAAACAACTAATTTTTGAAAAATAATATTTAAATTAATTTATTAAAATCAAATATTACTAGTTTTTGAGAAATAAGTGGATCTTTCCCTATCCTATTCTCCTTATAGAAGTGGGTCTTTCCCCTATCGAGAGTCGAGCTATGACTAGGCTTCTGTTGTACAAGCACAAACTCAATAACATTGGAGACCATGGACTTCCTAAGCTAGCTTTAAATTCTTGCCAAAACCACCTAAGGCTCACATGAGGTTGGTACAAAGACCCCAGGGCTTGGTTAAACCATTGGGAGATTGATGAGAATGTTGCATTACAAAACATTAATAACATTAAAAATATTGTTACTTCTAAGTTCAAAGAAAAAATGTGGTGTGAGAAATATTTAGCAGCTAAAAGAAAATTAAGATATTATAAGGAGGTCATCAATGTCACCCTAGAAGATCAAAAGCATCTCTTTGTTTTAACTAGCTCGAAGAAAATTAATATATCCAAAATTAGAACAAACTCTCATGAGCTCCATAGTGAAACTGGTCGTTGGGCAGTTCCTAAAACACCATGGATGGAAAGGTTCTGCCACCTCTGTGAGAATACGAACATCAAGGATGAAAATCACTTCCTCTTAGAGTGCCCGGCATGCAACCACATTAGATCTCAGTTTCAAAATCTTTGTTGCAATACTGACCTTCCTAGCCTTTTACGTTGTCAAAATTACAGTGAGCTTGGGAGGCTTCTCTCCAAGCTTTTTGACCATAGGAATAAAATCTTAAATCAAACTAAATAATTTGTTTCTTTAGGTCCAATAGACCAAAGTTTGGTTTCAGTGGACGTTAACCATCATCATCATCATCATCATCATCATCATCATCATCAATTTATTAAAAAATAAATATTAATAAGTAACGGCTATATTAAACAACTGGTTTTTGAGAAATAATATTAACATTAATTCAAAAATAAAAATAAAAATCAAAGTCGAACTTTAAAGGAGGGGAGTCAAAAATTATAAACAAGAATGAAGGTCCTAATCAAGACAAGATCATTTGATAAATAAAATAATTAATGGAAATAAATAAATTAAATTAAAAATAATTAATGGAAAAATAAATAAAATAAAATAAAAATATACACAAGTAAAAAGAAGAATATATATATATATATATATATATATATATATATATATATATATATTATATATATATATATTATATATATTATATATATATATAATATATATATTATATATATATAATATATATATATATCCAAAGTAAAATAATCAATAAATAAAATTGGGTCAACAATAAAATATGGGGCTCAGTTCCATTAAACGAATAATAAAATTACTAAAAGGAGTTAAGAATGAATAGGATGATAAAATACATAAAAAACACAAAGGAAAAATAAACTCTAATGAAGAATAAATCAACAACAAATATTATAAAAAGGATGCCAATACCTACATAGAAAAACAAACAAACAAACAAAATCCCAAAAAGAAGCCTAAAAAAATACCTAAGAAGACAAAACAGGGACCCAACTTCTACTAATATTCCAACCATCATCTCTATTCAAATTATTGGGTCTTTTTTCAATTTCTAGGGCCTCTCTCTATTTGCGATGATGGAAATGACTAACCCTAGCAACGACTTGGGCCTCCTCAATGCAGACGTGATGCTTGGATTTATCTGCATGCTCCGCCAAAGCAGAGAGCAGGTCCTGCCATGCTTGATGTCAGTAGCATGCTCACAAATCCTTTCATTAATCGAGCGACCAGTCTCACCAATGTAGGGAGTCCCACAAGAGCATGGGATAACGTAAACACCCTTCATATTCTTGGGGTCACTGGGTCTCTTATGTGATTTCTACCAAAAGACTTTGCTTAATAATAAATAATGTTTAAAATAAATGAATTAATTAATTAATTTACAAAAAAAAAGGAAAGGCCTAGGAATATTGGGATGGAATCCATGATCTACAGATCTTCTATCCATCATCCCTATCTAGCGTATTAGACATTTTATCGATCTCAATGGCTTCCCTTAATTTACGGTGATGGAAATGACCAATCCTAGAAAGGAATTGGGAATCGTCTAAACATATGTGGTGATTAGTATTTTCAGCATGTTCAACTAAAGTAGAGGAGCGAGTCTTGCAGTGTCTTAACTCAGTTGCATGCTGAGTTAAGACACTGCAAGACTCTCTCATCTACTTTAGTTGAACATGCTGAAAATACTAATCACAACATAAGTTTAGAGGATTCTCAATTCCTTGCTAGGATTGGTCATTTCCATCACTGTAAATTAAAGGAAGCCATCGAGATCGATGAAATGTCTAATACGCTGATAAGGATGATAGATAGAAGATTTGTAGCTCATGGATTCCATCCCAATATTCCTAGGCCTTTCCCTTTTTTCTGTAAATTAATTAATTAATTAATTTTAAACATTATTTATTATATTAAAAAATCTTCCTTTCATATTTTCTTTTTTATATAATAATTTTCATTAAAATAAATAATAGTTTCTTTTCTTTTTTATATAATAATTTTCACTAAAATAAATAATAGTTTCTTATCTATTTAATTGCATAAGTAGGTATTTCTTAGTTTTATTTTCATTTTTTATATATTTCTTCTTTTTTATATAATAATTTTCATTAAAATAAATAATAGTTTCTTATCTATTTAATTGCATAAGTAGGTATTTCTTAGATTTTTATTTTATAATTTTTATATTTTTGAGGTTGTTTTTAACTGATTTATCTTTTATCTAATTTATAAATATAATAATAATGGAAACTTTTTCTATTTGTTTTTTTTAATTTTATTGTTTATTTTTAATTATTATATAACGTTCTAATTTATTTTGTTATTATTTGATTTCATATCCATTTGGAATTTACCATTGTATCTCTACTATAATCATGTGTTCTGTTGATCTCACTTTTCATTCTTTTCCTGATGATGAACCTCAAAAGGTTCCAAACAGGTTGATCCAAAAAATGATGCAATCCCTAGCGAAAATTTTTACTCAATAATAATGATCACAAAAGCGTCCACTCTAAGTTTTTAATTTGTTTTTTGGGTAGTTATTCTATTTTTGTTTTTTTTAGTTATTTTATTTTATGGTATATTATTCGCCTTGATATTCGAGTGTCGATCTCGTTTGAATATTTTGGTAGGTCAATTGAAAGATTAACATTGCGTTGCAGGCACCTCTGGAGTTACGGGAGTTAAATATTGATTCTCCTCTTTTAGAATTTTCAAAGTCCATTGGGCAGCTGAAGTACATCGAAAAGATTGTGGTGATGTATGGACTACCAGAGTTTATTGAGTTGAGACCCCTACCAGAGAAATTTTGTCACCTGCGCTTGCTGAAATACCTACAACTAAACTACCCATACTTGGACTTCATGCTTGATTCTTTCGGCTACTTAACAAATCTCCAACATCTCCATTTCTCCCGCTCCAAGAGCTTGTGTATGCTTCCAAATTCCTTCTGAAACCTAATTCAAATTAAGTATATGAATTTGCAAAGCTACTTCAATTTGACCATATCAGAGGAAACATTTGCCAATATCAACACCCTTGAATATTTAGAACTTTCAGGCTCCAAGAAATTGGAAATATTTCCAGCCCAACTCACACATCAACTATCATTGCAAGTAATACATCTATTCAGTACATGGTTAAAATAATTGCCTAGTGATATCATAAAGCTCAGCAGTTTGGAACTTCTTTCTTTAGAAAGTCCCTTGCTAGAAATGTTAGCATTTTCAATGAGTCAATTGAGAAGCATGAAGGAACCGTCCTTCATTGGTTGCCACATATTGAAATCTTTGCCTAATTTGTTGGGACAGTTGACTAGCTTGTCGGTGTTGTCCATTAGAAGTTGTGGAATAATCTCATTGCCGCTAGAAATCATGAAGATGAACAATCTGGTGAGGTTAACTATAAAGAAGTGTTTGATACATAAGCTGCCATCGAAGAATCTAGTTGAAGGAGAAGGAAAAACATCAACAAAACTGACAGGGAGAAGAGAGGTGGGTAAATTGAAATCTTCCATTGTTGTTCAAATAGGGGAAATAATGAGGAAAGAAAATACACACATTTAATTATACATTGACCAAGAAAGATTCATAACTAACTGGAAAATGAAACCAAACACATGCATAAACACACAGGATTTACATGGTAAAACCTTGACAGGGTGTCAAGGAAACATCTACGGGGCAAGGGATTGGAATCTCTATTAGTTCAACAATGATTCTCCACGATTACATTTCTCGAGAATTCACTAGTTTTATACAAGCCTCCTCTGTTACATAACTGTTATTTTGGTATAAAACTAACTAGTTACATTTTTACCCAAATTTACATAATTCATTGTCAAACTTCCAATAAACTCCACCTTGACAACAATTTTCCTAATCCCTTTCCCATGCCCATTCATCATCTTTTTTGCAAGCCAAGAGAAGCTAAACACCATCACATCTTCTCTACTGTAACTAGCTTTGTGAATATGTCTGCACAATTCTCTCGTGTATGGACCTTTTGAAGAGCTACTTTTCCGCCATCGATCACATGTCTCAAAAAATGATACCTTACAGCAATGTGCTTGGTTCTGTTGTGATAAGCAGGATTTGTAGCCAAGTGAATAGCACTTTGACTGTCACAAAGTACATTCACTTTCTCCTGCGTCCTTCCAATCTCATCGAGCAGACCCTTTAACCAGATTGCTTCTTTACTGGTATCTAAAGTAGCTATATATTCAGCTTCGGTAGTGGACAACACAACTGTTTCTTGAAGCTTTGACATCCAACTAATTGATCCACCTACAAGAGTAAAGACATAACCTGTAGTAGATCTTCTTTTGTCCAAATCACCTGCATAGTCAACATCTACATATCTACAGATTGAACCTTTACTACCATTAAAGATGATGCAATGGTCACTTGTGCCTCTTAGATATCGAAGCACCCATTTCACTGCTTGCTAATGTTCTTTACTTGGATTTGCCATGAACCTACTGACAACTCCAACTACATTTCAAATGTCAAGTCTTGTAGATACCATTGCATACATTAAGTTTCCTACAGCATTTGCATATGATACATGAGACATATATTACTTTTCTTCATCAGTTCTAGGACTCAAAACCGAAGAAAGCTTAAAATGGGAAGCTAGTGGAACATTAACAAGTTTCACATTGTTCATAGAGAACTTTTCAAGTACTTTCTCCACGTATTTCTGCTGTGATAGCCAAATCTTACCATTTTTCCTGTCTCTATGTATCTCCATGCCCAAGATATGTTTTGCTACTCCAAGATCCTTCATATCAAACGTCCTAGAGAGCTGAGCCTTTAACTTGTTGATCTCTTCCATGCTTTTGCTTGTAATAAGCATATCGTCAACATACAAAGCTAAGATAATGAATATGCCATTGAAACGTTTGGAGTATACACAATGATCATACTCACTTCTTATAAAGTTTTAGCTCACCATGAAGGAATCAAACTTCTTGTATCATTGTCTGGGAGATTGCCTCAAACCATACAATGATTTCCTGAGCTTGCAAACTAATCTTCTGTTGCGACCTTGTACAAAACCTTCTGGCTATTCGATATATATCTCTTCATTCAAATCACCATGTAGAAATGTTGTTTTAACATCTAATGTTCTAACTCAAGATTAAGTAATGCAGTTAGTGCCAACACAGTACGAATAGAAACAAGTTTTACAACTGGAGAAAAAATCTCATGAAATTCTATACCTTCAACCTGAGAATACCCTTTTGCTACCAATTTGATCTTATACCTTTCGATACTTCCATCAACTTTCCATTTTAGTTTGAAGACCCACTTGCATCCAACAACACTCCTCCCTTCAAGAAGCTCTATAAGGTCCCAGGTATTGTTCTTGGCTAAGGAATTCATTTCTTCTTCCATAGTCATTTTCCATTTTTCACTATCTGTATCATCTACTGCTCCCTGATAACAAGAAGGTTCCCCATCTTCAGTAATCAAAGCAAAAGATGAAGCAGAATCTTCATACCTTTTGGGAGTTTTTATTTCCCTTGTAGACCTTCTTAGAGCAATTGGTTGTTGAACTGGTTCAGAGACTTGAACTAGTTCAGAAGCTTCAACAGCTTCCTTTGTGTCCTCAACACCTTTTTCTCTAGAAGTCTCTCCTTCCTTTTGACTGTCACCAAAAGGTCTAGCCTCCAACTGAACTCGTTGATTTGGCGATACCTGTTCCTGTTTAATTCTTTCAACATTCGATTTTAAAAAAGAAGATTCATCAAATGTTACATCTCGAAGATTCATCAAATGATATCAATTGTTGTTCGAATAGGGGAAATAATGACGAAATAAAATACACACATTCAGTTATACATTGACCAAGAAAGATTCATATCTAATTGGAAACTGAAACCAAACACACGCATAAATGCACAGGGTTTACGTCGTAAAACCTTGACAGGGTGTCAAGGAAACATCCATGGGGCAAGGGGTTGGAATCTCTATTAGTTCAACAATGATTCTCCACGATTACATTTCTTGGGCATTCACTATTTTTATACAAGCCTCCTCCGTTACATAACTGCTATTTCGGTATAAAACTAACTAGTTACATTTTTACCCAAATTTACATAATTCGTTGTCAAACTTCCAACATCCATCAACAATGCTATGCATGAATTGACTGGAATACCTAGAACTAGGTCGGATAGAAATATCAGAGATATCCTTTCATCAAAATCTCTGCACCAACCTATTAATCTATTTTTGTTGTGATCTTGTGGAGGTTGGAGAACTGCCACCAACACTAATAAGGTTAGAATTAGTTCATTGTCCTCAATTGAGAAAAATAAAAGGGCTTTGTAATGTTCTAAAACTTTGAGAACTGACCATCACTTACTATGAAGAACTAGAGGTTGGTATCGCTGGAGAATTTCTCGGCTCATCAATGTCTGAAGCTTAGAGGAATACGGGGTTTGGCGTAACTGACAGAGCTTTCAGTTTTACATGTGGATGACTGATTTGCTTTAGAGCACTCGACAGATGTTGAAGTTGTAAGGTTGATGGAGAGTATTTATGTCCAAGAGTTGGTAGGTTGTTAAAGATTTTGTGTGTTCCAAACTTTAGTGGGGCATGGTGTGGGAATAGATTTATTCTATGGTCTACCTCATCTATGTTTTGTGTAATTTTTTAATATATTTTTTGTCTTCAATTCTATTGAAGATTGGATAAGGATGTGTTGGAATATAAGTTTTGTTAAGAATATAGTTTTATAGATATTTTAGTGCTCTGAATTTCTTTATACATTCAAAAATGTATTTTAAACAATAAAAATTTACAATTTTTTCAAAAATTATATATTTTTAATTTAAAAAAAGAAATCCAAAACATAAAACAATTAGATGGCATTACTGTTTGAAAATATTGTGACAAATGATATCATTGTTTGAAAATAGTGTAAACTCTATAGAGCAAATGTCATCATGGTTATAGTTTTGAATTCTAAAATTCATTGCCCAAGACTTTGCAAATAAAATTATCCAATTTCTTCTAACACCACAATCATCTAATGAGATAATAGTAGTCTACCTGTAACAAGTTTTGGAGCTTTTCGGGTCTATTTTTCAGTCCAATTTGTCCAAAATGTGGCAGGAATTTGTTAAAATCACAAGTTTGATTTGTAATTTCTCCACAATTTGAGTGCTCCACTATGTTTTTCACTATATTGAACTCCTATATGAAATCAAAACACATTTTAAACAACAAAAGATCATGATTTAGCAAATATTGTTTTGATGATTTCAAAAGAAATACTAGTTGGACAATGCCAATGAAATATATTTATTGTGAATATTTAGTACTATGCAGATCAAATTATCCTTGATCGTGCTTGATACTTGGGTGAATATCTAAATGCCATGTTTTTCTCTAAAAGGGAAAAGACTTTCAGATGCAAAATCCTCAGCTTAGCTTGGAAAATGGTTCGTTGATTTTGCAGTTTTACTTACCCTTTTCCAATCAAATGAATTTATCAAAATCTATTTGATGATAGTTCTTCCCTAATTTCGTATGCAAAATACTCAATCTAGCATGGCAAAAGTTTCATTGATTTTAGCAGTTTTACTTACCCTTTTCCAATCGAATGATTTTATCGAAAGCTATAAGATGATAGTTCTTCCCTAATTTCGTATTTTTACAAATCAATTTCTTCTCCAATTCCTTATTTTCAGAGATCAATAATTTAATCCCTTGTTTTTTTTTTTTTTTCAAAGCATGTGGTGATGGGAGGCTCCAACAAAACTCACACTTCACATGGTTAGTGGTTCATAACTATATACTCATGTGGGAAAATCTTGTTAACAGAGGTTTTCAGGGACCTAGTTTATGCCCTTTGTGCAGATTGACATTTGAGGAGGTAGTAGATCTCTTCTTATGTTGTCCCTTTGCTATATCCATATGGGATGAGGTATCTAATGCTCTTAAATTCAATTCAATTGTGGACAGTTCTTCAATTATATCTTGCCTTCTCAACTGGGTGAATAGCTACCCATAATTTAGGACTATACCATTATGTATATTATGGGGCATTTGGGGCTATAGGAATGAATGTATTTTAAAAAACAAAGCACCATATTTGAGGTCCATTGTCAAGAAAATTGTGGCTTTCTTCCTGGAAATTGGGCCATGGATACCTAAGTGTCGTCAATGTCGATGGACCCTCTATGCATGGAGGATTTGGATGTGGGGTTTCCATCATCCTCAAACTTTCTTTGACTTTTCATTTTTCTAGTCAATAGGTTTTGGTACCAATATTAGAGAGTCAACAGGTTTTTGTACCAATATTGGAGATGAAGTGTTGGCACTACATGTTATAAAATTATATATTACACGGAACACATAAAATATTGCAGAAGCACAAATACAAAAAATGTATAAAACAAGAGAGACACAGATATACCTCTTTTATCCAGCAAAATGAAGAGATACAACCTACATCAGATCCGTTGTAATTTCATTTTCAGTCTCATAAAGTCTCCTCTCTCTTTCTCGCTCAAAATACACATATACACAACTGTAATATAATTCTCTCATATAAATCGAGGGGTTGCCTTCTAGGGAAAAAACCCTAAATTAAACATAACTTCTACAGTTATATCATCTGCCTAATGAATGATCCATATTGACTATGAAATTACAATATTTTAAAAGGCAATGTTACATCTATTTTTAGCTTCGAGGTCCTGCTAGCCCACGGACCCCCACAGGGTGGGTAAGTCCCCCTACGTGGACGGGTATACAGTCTTCCTGGGGTATATAACCCGTTGAAAAAAAGATCTTTGAATCAGGAAGATAATCAGGCTCCACGCCCAACACTATGGGGGTAATTCGTTGTGCATCTTGGCTTGTAATTGATGAGATATTGATAGCAGGGGACTTAAGGACTGTCATTGATTGGGGCAAGGTCCAACCATCATTAGAGGTACCATCATTATTACATTGGCCAGAACAAATTAAGTCTATGATGGATATTTTCACTTTTGTCTCTTTCTGCCACATATATCGGGGGAAAAACTCTTTGGAAGACTTTCTTTCTGTACTCCTAGTCAAATCTAGTTTGGTTTCCTCATCAACAGATCCGTTACCAGTTCAATGTATTTTTTTCATCTAACCATGGCTCTAATATTTGTCTTTTTTTGGTTTTTTTCCTTGTTTTGGTTAGTGCTTCGTCTTGCAGTTTAATTTGTTGTCTGCAAGACTCCTTATTCATTTTTTTTTATATGGATATCTCTATGTTTTCATCCAAGTTTTTTGTAATGGATTCATGCATGTTTTGGCTCTTTTTGTACTGGATTCAGGCTTCTCTGGTGAAGTATTGGTCCACTGCCTCGAGCTCTAGACCTTTCATGTTCTTACAAGCTTTCTTTTACTCTTTTTTTTTTTGTTAACAATTTGGGGTAATGGATGCGCTCAAATCAAGCCATATGTATCTTTCTTTTATTCAATGCCCTTTGTGCAAATCGGAATATGACGAGGTAGTACATCTCTTCTTATGTTGTCCCTTTTCTATATCCATTTGGGATGAGGTATCTAGGCTTTTAAATCCAATTCAATTGTGGACAGGCCTTCAATTATATCTTGCCTTCTCAACTGAGCAAATAGCTATAGAGAATTCAAGACTATTCTATTATATATATTTTGGGGCATCTCGTGTTGTAGGAATGAATGTATTTTAAAAAACAAAGCACCAGATTTGAGGTGCATTATCCTAAAAATTGTGGCTTTCTTCCTGGAAATTGGGCCATGGAGACACAAGTGTCATCAACATCGATGGACCCTCAAGAACCTTGACAACATCTCCCCTGTTGGTTATTTTGATGGAGCCTCTATGCATGGAGGGTGTGGATGTGGGGCTGACATCATCCTCAGACCTTCTCTTGCCTTTCACTTTTTCTGGTTAGCAAGTCCTGGTACCAATATAAGAGTTGAAGTATTGCCTCTATGGGGTAATTCATTGTGCATCTTGGCTTGCAGTTGATGAGATATTGATAGCAGGGAACTCGAGGAATATCATTCACTAGGCCAAGGGCCAATCATCATTGGAGGTAAGTTTATGATTGATACTTTCGCCTTTGTCTCTTTCTGCCACATATATTGGGAGCATAACTCTCTGGCAGACTTTCTTTCCAAGAGAGGGACTTTTATCACTCCTAGTCAAATCCAGTTTGACATCCCCATCAATGGATCCATTACCAGTTCATGGGATTTTCTCATCTAACCATGGCTCTGATCTTTGTCTTTATGGTTTTTTGCCCTATTATGGCTAGTGCTTCATCTTTCATTTTACTTTGTTGTCTGCAAGGCTCTTTATTCATTTTGTTTTTTGATATGGCTATCTCTATGTTTTCGGCTCCTTTTGTAATGGATTCATCCAAATTTTTGTTATTTTTGTCCTTCACGGTGATGAGCACCAATATTGTAGAAAGAATGTTGCAACACTTGGGCTACCAGCTTTACTATATCAACATGGGGTTCGTACAAACTTGGAGGTGACAATGTTGTATACATAAGTAAAAGTGATGGTTTTGCCTTTTGTCATTGTTCAGCTGACGAGAGACCACTAGGGTTTTCAAGCCAAACTTATATGGATTCATAAGAAGCTTGGTTCCTTGATGAAAGAAATAGAAATATACTCTAAGAGAGAGCTGATCTACTGCAATAATGAAATAGACTGAAATTCAATGCTAAGGCACACCATTTCCTAATTAACTGCTAAGAGCTATGCTTTGCAATGATGCTAAATTAACATGAACAAAATGCTACTTTATTAAGCATGGAAGTTAAAAACATCAAACACAACTGTTATGCATGTAAAGGACTATAATAAATTTGTTTTGTCTTTTTATGCTTTTCATGAAAACTCAAGTGTGCAAACTAATCTCTTTGGTGATGTGACAGGTGGTTTAGGGATGCTGGTGGATGGCTAGAAGGTTCAGGAGATGGCTGGAAGGTTTGGGGGACCCTTGGGTGACCTTGGGAGGCTTCCTAAAGGTTTTCCCTTGATTTGGCCTCAAAACAGGCCACTACAGGAAAACCTACAAGATTCCCTATATTTCTACAAGATGCAGCCGTGAGCAAAACGATGGGTGTTGGAGGTGATGGAAGGCTTAGGGAAGGTGTTTGATGGGTGGAATGGAGTGAGAAAAGGCCTAGGATCACTCAGAACCCAAAACCAAGTTTAGGAGATGGTTGGATTCGCTCAAAATGCTTGAGGAAATTTCTATGTAAAATGATGAAATTGGTGAAGGTTTTGATGAAAACAAGGAATGTCTATGGGTGGATGAAGTTGGAAGGTAGTCTCTTGCTATGAGATCTTTGTCTACTTCTGAAGCACCTGATTTGCATCAAACATGTGTAATTTCCAAAAAGTCATGTAACAAGAAGAATTCTCATGAGCTAGAAAAGCAGAATTTAATGAACTAACTATCTACCTTATGCATGAAGAACTTGCTGAATAAATGGAATCATGGATGAGATCTACTGCAAGAATGAAGATAGAAGAGATGGCAATGAAATCCTACTTTACAAAACTGAACAAATTCTAGTTTAAATACATCAAACTCTAAATCGTGAAAGAAATGGAAATCTATCTTTTTGGGTTGCATAAGGGTCTTTTCCTCAAATCATGATCCCAAAAGGAAGAAGTGAGGCCAAGACACCTACTGAGCTTTTTGGTGCCTCTTTTATCCCTTCTAAGCTACTACTAAAGTAAGGCACAAATGGAAGCAAACTAATAAACAATTAATCAAATATACACTACTTGCAATGAAATACTTCTAAAAACAGTTTAACCATGAACCTATAAAACTAAGCTAAGCATAAAGATACAAGAAGAAGAGCCTTGGCTGCTAGGGTTGTACCCTAATCCAAGAGCTTCAGCCCTCTGAGTTCAACTCAGTACTGAATCAAGAAAAATCTCATTCTTATTACCAAAACATAAAATTGCATCCAAGTCTTCCACAAGTCTGGGGCTTGAAAATAGTTAGAGTTTTACAACAAAAATTCGAATCCTAATGAGGCTCTAGGTCTCTCTACTTATAAAAATGAAGTTTCCAACGACTTCCTTAAATTTAGGGAGGCTTAGCTCCCAAACTCGAGATGAACTAACTCTTTGTCTATCACTTGCTCAGCTGCCTTCTAATATTCATGACTTGGCTGCTTGCACTCCGAGCTGGTGTGATTAATGGAGGAATATTCGAGTGGAAGAGGAGTAAATGAGGAGTATTTGCCTCCTACAATCACTCTCCCTTGTCCCATTCGAGTTGCAAACTTTATTCTTGCCAAAATTCCTTGATTTTCTCTTCCAAAAATGCATTCAAATCATATTAGTCCACTAGGCATAATATCTCACTTTAACTTATCTCATTAAACAAAATATAATCAAAACATGTAATAAGTTGTGAGAAAAGTTGGTTTGACTAAGCTAGGAGGTGAATTAAAGTCCATATAATTACCCAATGATGAGGCTCATCACGCGGCCTCAAGTTCCTTAACTTAGTTTACTGTCTGGTCATACCTCCATTCAAAATATTTGTATTGCATCTTGAGATCGACATGACACTCTCCCAACCCGATGAACTTATCCTTATTTTTGGCATTCTCTACCTTAATCACATTCATTTCTACTTTAATCTCATCCATTCGGTCCAACATCTTGTTCACGAAAACTTCCTCAGCGCTCATGTTAGATTCGCCCATCACCTGTGGTTCCTCCCCAACATTTTCCATTAGTTTACTTTGAGAATTAATCATAACCATAAACAGCCTCCTTGGCGTTGGCCCTGACCTCGTTTTCCTACCTCTCCCTTCTATGTCGCATTGCGACCTATTCACACTTTGACCTGTTCACTCAACTTCTTGTGGGCAGTCGTGTCTCCAAGTCTAGTTATGCCCAGTTCATTCAGCGCAGCCCTAGTCCCATCATCCCCTTGTCGTTACTAAACTTACCTTTAAATCATCTCGATCCCGCCTGAACGATACCAGTTGACTGTAGAGTGGGAAAATGTATCACCAATTTCTGCAAATACTTCTTTTGTCAAGACTTCTTTGATACCATATGTCATGACCCTAATGCCTAGGGAAACTGCCCAACCTGACCCATCTGCAACTCGAGCGGCACCGCTTAACTTTTTCATTTCACCACTACTTAAGTTTTGAGCTACGTCTCTCACGCACTTAGTTATTTTATTAAGTGTTCTTCTTATTTATGCAGCGAAAATAACATAACAGTCCAATAAACACATATGAATTATACGTGGGAGGTGTTATTAGTTCGTAATTTCATAAGGTTGTGAAAGAAACCCAGAGGTAACCACAAAACCACTTTTAAGCTTAGAATCCAGCCCTTCTAAACTTACAAAGGGATCTCTCTATTGGATTTAAATTTGTTGTTGTGGGATTTTAGGCTAGTTATTAGGTTCAAAGTTTGGTTTTTTGAAATGTCTAGTTGAAACTGCAAGAAAATGCCACTGGGCAATGGAGTCAAGGTCTTAGGGTGATCAGCTACAAAAATATTAGAACAGATTTGAAACAGGGCAAGGTAGGCAGGATATTGGATTTTTGAAGCTTTTTGGAGTGAAAGGGAGGAAAAGATTCATATTCAATTAAACATAGAGCATTTTAACATGAATTATATAATTTAATCTCAGTTTGAAAACATATAGATTTCTTACAAGCCAGGACATAGTGTAATTAAACAAGTTCAACCCTTCATCTTCTTTTAAACAATACAGATAAGAAAGACATATGAAAAACATAGATATAACAAGTTTACAAGAGAAAAAACATCACCAAATTGCCTGACACGTGAATCCTAGAACAATCTTCTGTATTAATGAAATGTTCACTTTTGGCTCAGTGAATAGCTTTACATCAGAGTATGCTTTCTTGATACAAGTCCCAACATTTGTACTTCACTTTATGAAGTACTTATACAAAAATTATAAAAAATATCTTGACTGGAAATATCACGATTTTTACAAAATATCCTAAATCAGTTTACAAAAATAGAACAGAAATATAGGCAACTAAAACTGTTGTAGTCCTCTGGCACTATCTTCGAGGATTGATGGCGATGACTTGGCTTGAAAAATGTTGCTTTGTTGTTGAAGGTGAAAAATTGTTTTACCCAAGTAACTGGCACAATTTGTCCCATCTGTCTACATATGGAGTGGAGAATTTAACAAGCTTCCTATAGGTTTTATCCACCTCAGTGTACTTTTGAAAAGTAGACTTGACAATGAATAAGTGCTTTATCTCATGTTTGATAAGAAAATCAAAATCCAAAGCTTCCATGAATGCTTTTCCTGTGATGCTTTCTTTGATAGTGGAAAACTTTAACTTATCCTTGGCTATGGTATACAACTTCTTTTGATAATCATCTAACTTGGTCAACTTCTCTCTAATTCTTATCAAACTTGGCATCCCCTTTAGAATTAGCACATTGAATTTTTTGTGGAACTTCTGAATGTTGGACTTTAAATTGTGGCACTTGTTTTCCAGCTGAAGCATAAGGTTCCTTTTTGTGAGGACCCTCCTCACCTCTAGAATTGTCTTTGTCCTGTCTGCAATTTCAAACTCTTCTAAATCCTCTTTAGTCTTTGAATTTAGAATCTTAATCAGAGCAATGGCTTCACCCAGCTTCTGTCCTAAATCTTATTTCACTTATTCAATGACCTCTTTAGATCCTTGTACTAACTCCTCCTAAAAAATGATCTCAATAGAGGGCCATATTTCAGTGATGGCCTCATTTATTTCTATCCAAATACTCTCTTTTTCCTATGCCAGTGTTTGTACCATTACAGACTCATTCTCCAATTGTTCAAGTTTCAGGGTTAATTTATGAGTCTTTTGCAACTCTGTTAGGTACGCACTGTCAATTTTCAACTTTTGCTCCTGGAGAATATTTAGCTGAGTTTTTAGCTTCTCAATTTCTTGTCCTCTGATTGATAGGCCATCCATTGCTTTGATTAGTTCTTCTGAAGAATCTGTAGATTGTGCCTCAAATATGATGGTTGTTGAAGTGGATGCCCTTGATGTTGATGTAGATGCAATAGGAATTGTTGTGAGTGGAATGGCTACTAACTGTGTTGATTGTCCATTTCTTTGATCTGTCCACTTTCTTCAATAATAATTCTGAACACGCCTTCCTTTTCCTTCTCTAACTGTCCAACTTCCTTAATCCGTGGGTCTTTTATGGAGGGAAGCGTGAGCTGCTTCTTGAGTGCTAAAATATCAGCGTTATTCTAATAACTTCTTTTGTAGCTTTCACATTGTTGGGATCATATCCCAGTTTAATTACTAGATCTTCTAAAGACTTGATTTTTGTGTCTTTAGCTAGAGAAGAAATCTTCTCTAATTTGAGTTGTGACTTAATGTTGTTGACTAAAGCTTACAACCTAGAATCTACCATTACTGATGTTGTCAAGGTCGAGTACAAAATCTCCCCTGTTTGCTTAAGCAGGTCTATTTGATCAATTGGATGAATTTGATTAGTATTGAAGGAAAAGATTGATTTCTTGTAATCTTCTGGAGTTTTTGGGAAATGGATTTAGAGGTGATTGTGAAAAGGATGTCATTATTTTGGGCCAGAATTTCCCTTTGACTGGGAATATATCGGAATTGGCACCATAAAATGAACTCAGAGAAGTGGTAAGTCTGAGGGAAAATGAATTAGGGTAGGGAGGAGTCCCACAGGCCCAATTCATCACTGAGGTCAATGAATTTATGTTTTAACCAGTTGTGGAGTTCCTAGAGTTCCAACTCACAACTGGTGTCAAAGATTTTATACTCTTGCTCTACTAGAGCTTGATGGTCCAATTCAATGACAGGGGGTAGAATGGGGTTCTCTTCTGTAACTTTAGTTTTTCCTTTAGGAGCGATACTAGACAGAAATGAACATGAAATTTTGGAATAATCCGGAAAGGTTAGATGAAGGCTGGTGTCTGAGGTACAAAGGCAATTCCCTTGTTGACTAGTCACAGTGGCGTTTGGTTCCCTCACTGGGCACTATAACAGTTTCTAGCCCGTTGACTGTGTACTGGAACAGGCTCCTATCACTAATGTCTCGAAACAACAAAAGGAAGGGGAAATGAATGAGCTTTGGCTTATTTTATAAGAAAAAATAGCTTACTGTTTTGATTAATTCGTTAACGGAGCGGGTTCGTTATCACAGGAATAGTTACATAATTGATGTTATGAGGGTGCCATATGGAGGGTGTGAGTTGACATGGAGCGAGAAGGATGTGACAGTGGGGGGGAAGGAATGAAGTAGGGAGCACCATTTGGCAGAATCGTATAGGAGTAGAGTGGGGACCATAGGTGTCCCTTGGTGGGAAGGGAGTGGAGCTGGAGCGCGGGAATCAACAGTCATAGAAGGGGGAGATAGGAAAGTGGGTTTCGAGGGGGGGATAAATGATTTTAGGCGAGGGAGGGGGGGTTGGGGCAGTCCGAAATGCTTTAGGGGGGCACACGTTGCAAAGGCAGTGAGCGAGAAAACTGCTTTTCAGACCCCATCCCCCGTAACCCCCCCTCCAACCTTGGTTAATCATCGGAGGGGTGGGGCGGGGTCTAAACTTGTCACCCATCGTTGATCTGCGTGGGTGAGATCTCAGTCGTTTATTTCTTAGCGAGATTTATTACAAGCGAAAAAACATGTCGTGTCATGCAAAAACTTTATTTAACTATTATAATTGCGGTCCATACAGTGTGATTAACTAATTAACTTAATTAAAACGAATTTGAGTGGGATTAGACTATGTGCTCAAATAATTAACTTATTTGTAACTAAATTAACTCTAATTTTGGCCACAATTACATTGTGTCGTCAAATGTTTAAACTTAACTTAACTAACTTTATTTATCCAAATCTAATCACGCTTAAATGGTGTGATTAAACCAATTAATCCTACCTATCTGGCTCTAATGTGGCATTTTAATTCGCTGCACATTGTTTAAACTTTCTAAAGGTACTTCTCATGCATTAATTTTTATGTTTTGAAATGCAACAACATTTAAATTGGATCACTTATTGAGGTATTTTCATTTTTTTTCTCATATATTTTTTATTTCTTTCATTTTTCACACACACACACACACACATATAATATATATATATATTATTATTTTTTTTTTTGTGTCCCTTTTCTTTTCTATTTTTTATTTTTTATTTTTCTTGGAAATAATTAGCAGGATGAAATATTATATACAATATGTCGTATAAAAACCAACAAATAATCATCAATTGATTCTATAAATTATAGGACCCTAACAAGAGGGAAAACTCCCATTCAAATTCCTCAATTGTTAATATAATTCAATGTACAAATATACAATGGATCAGTCATGCCTATGGGTAGTGCACAACCTTCATTATCTACAAACAGACTTAATAGAGGTGCCACGCCTTAGAATTGTGTGAACACATACAACAACTCGACTTATGCCTAGCCTGGTGTTGGCACACCGCAAAGAAACCCCAAAATAAACCCACCCAAACAAAACCTAATTCTCGACCTTTTCACATAATTTCAGCCTGTGGCCCTTCTCTGCTAGTGTACCCATAGCTCAGCTCTCTAACTCGTGCGAACTTCTTCTCTTTTTCCTACGATATGCGAACTTCACTTGTCTGTTGTCTCATGTGACTTGTGTTATTTTGCCCTTGAGCAATTGTCCCCAACTCGTCCATCGTTCACTTACTTATCTGGTTGTGTCGCATAGCCATTTGGTTTGGGCCGACGTGTTCAAGTGTGAACTGACGCCCTTCACATATGCTTGATCCACACAACTTATTTGTGTTTTGTGTAGCGCTCGCCCTTGCCATGTCATGCACTTCACTCCATCACTCGGGTTGTGGACCCAATGCTCGTGTTGGGTACGTGCCCCTTAGGCACAATGTCGCTCGTCTTGCCTGACATCTCTATACTTCTCTTCTGCGTGCGCTCTCGTCTGCTTGCCTACGTGCTCATTTGTTTGCTCACCCATCCGCTCGCTGACCCAGCATGCTCGATTCACCCATTGCTTGCCCGCTCGCTTTCCCACGCACTTCTTGCCTTGCGCACACGATTCACTTGTTGCTCGCTCGCTCGACTTACCCACATGGCCGCTCGCCTGATGCACTTGACTTGCTCATGCACCGAACTCTCCCGCATGCCACCTCGCTGGCTTGACTCGCCTACGTGCCCGGTTTGCCAACTTGACTTACTACGCACCCAACTTGCCAACTCTCCTGTATTACTAATTCTACACAAGTGTGTCGCCCTTGGGCGTCTTGCCACTCTGCGGGCACACCCAAGGCGCCTGCCTTGCCAAGTGGAACCGGCCTGTCATGGGGCGCTCATCCACGCCCTAACTGCCATGGCCCAAATGGGAGGGGCTTTCTTGTGGCTCTATATCCATACTAATTATGTATGCCATGGTGTGGATAAAGACTTAAAGGATGAGATAGAATATGTTTAGTTTGTATATATTAAGCACTTTATAATGTGGTTTTTTTATTTAATATTATTTTATTCTCATCCAAATGATACATGATGTCATATCATGCTAACCAAATATGGGTTATAAGGGTCATATCTTCGAGAAGAGAGATTAGATTTCGGATAGTGTAACAGGAATCTTTTATCCGCTGATGGTAGCTTGTAGGTTTCAATGTCTTACATCAATGGCAACAAAGGTGAAGGCAATATCAAAGTGGGGCCACATTGCAAAGCCGCCTAGTTAGACTTAAAGGGAATATCAAAGTGGCGCCACATTGCAAAGTCGCCTAGTTAGACTTGCTCCTATTAAACACCCTGTCATGGAATCTTTTGGTGTCCATTGCTGCGTACAATATAACGAAAGAAATAGGGAAAGTCATACCAAAGTGGGCCACATTGCAAAGTGGCCTTGCTAAACCAGGTATTATTAAGCACCGCGTCATGGGATCTTTGGACGCGGCCAAAATTGCATGTGGGTTTCGGTTCCTTTCGTCAATGGAATTAAATCTAATGGCAAAATCAAAGTGGGTCACATTGCAAAGAGTAGGTGGAAGATAGGTTGAGGAGCTTCCGATTATAAGTCTTCAAATTTGGGAAAACAAATAATGAAAATGTTGAAACCGCCAAATTTGACCTGTTCGAGTTGAAAATTCCAACGCTGTTAACTGTGGCGCAGAAGAAGAAAAGGGGAGTGCAGTTGCGTATTTTATGGTTTGGATTTTAAGGGTGAAAAATATCCAATCTATTTTCGTCAATATATCAATATAGCTTTCTTTATTTTGTGCATACATGGTTTGGATTTTATTAAGGAAGCATCTAAATATCCAATCTATCTTCATCTATATAGCTTTATCTTATTGATTAATATTTGTGTTCAGAAGCAGACCTGCAAACATTCGGCCCATCAATATAGTTTTCTCTTCATTGATTAATATTTGGGTTCCATGGCAGACCTGCAAACATCCCGCCCTCGTCCCACATTTTATAACTCTTCTCCTTCCACCTCGGCCTCCACTAGTACTGCTCTGTACTACAACATATTTATCAATCACCGCGGGCCCGATGTTAAAAACACCTTCGTAAGTCATCTTTACTATCGGCTTATTTCGCATGGATTGCAACCTTTCCTGGACAGAGAGGAATTGGAGGCTGGAGAGTGCTTAACTCCCCAAATTGAAGGTGCAATCAAAACCGCTTCGGTCCATGTTACTATTTTCTCTCCTAGATACGCTGAATCAAAGTGGTGTCTGGATGAGCTTGTCCTTATATTGAAATCTGGAGCTAGAATTATTCCAGTCTTTTATAATGTTCGACCTTCAGAGCTTCGAAGGATGGACAAAGATGGGCTGTATGCTAAAGCTCTGAGTTATCATGAACAGAAATGCAGATACGACGGCCAGACACTTGAAAATTGGAGAAAAGCCCTCTATGACGTCTCCTCCATAATCGGTTTCGAACTCGAAACCTATAACGGGTTGGACCCTAAGTCTTCCTGTCCTTGTTATTTATTTTTCCTTGTATGGGCTTACAGCTAATGTTTTGTTTGTTTTCTCTGTGAATTTACAGTGATGAGGGCAAGCTGTTGGATAAGGTCGTACAATGCGTGCTTAAGAAGCCAAGAAAAATAGCTCCGAACGTACCCCCCAATATAGCTTTGAATGTGGCCACATATCCAACTGGTCTACAAGAAAAGATGGATGATTTTGAAAAGACAATGGCGCCACAGCAGCAGAGTGGGAAAGCTCAGATTTTCGGGATTGTGGGGTTGGGAGGAGTGGGCAAGACCACGCTAGCGAAAGAACTCTTTAATAGAAAGAGATCCGATTTCAGCAAATCCTATTTCTTGTTTAATGTCAGAGAGACTGCAGGCAAAGGGTCCTTAAATTCCTTGCAGAGCAAACTTCTTAATGGATTGACTCAGACTTATGTGCCAATAGATAACGTTGATGAAGGTATAGAAATAATGAGAAGATACCTTTCATCTTTTCACGCTCTAGTAGTTATAGATGATGTAGATCATGTACATCATTTGGATGCGTTTTTGCCAATAAAGGAGGTCCTTCATTCAGAGAGTTTAATTTTGGTAACATCTCGCCACAAGGATGTCCTCACAAACGCGGGAATAAGAGAAGCGTCAATCTATAAGCTTACAGGGCTCAATGAACAGCACTCCAAACAGCTCTTCTGCTCGTATGCCTTTTGCAGCCCTCGCCCACAGCTAGGATTCGAAGATCTTGTCGATGCCTTTTGCAAGGCCTGCGCTGGATTACCTCTTTCTTTAAAAGTTTTCGGTGGGCTTCTACATGAAAAGAATGACCGTTCTTATTGGAAAGGGCAATTAGATAAACTTCACCAAATAAAACTTCCACATGAGATTCAAAAGAGCCTAAAAATAAGCTACGATGCACTCGATGTAGATGAACAGCAAATATTTTTAGACATTGCCTGTTATTTCATCGGCGAAGACAAAGATATGGCCATAAATATATGGGTTGGATCAGGCTGGCAAGGCTCGGTGGGACTTCTAAATCTAGAGAACAAAAGTCTCGTGGAAGTGGACAGACAAAATAATAAGATCAAAATGCATGATCAGCTTAGAGATTTGGGCAGAAGCATTGCAGAAGAGGAAAAGCGTTTCGGTCGTTTCTGGCCACTGACCGAAAATCTTCATGATTTGTGGCACCAATCGTCTGTAAGTGCTAAAACCCACACAATTTTATAATTTATTTATTCAAGACAGCATAACAGAACAGTAAGGAAAGGTATTGTTGCTCCGTTTAATTTGTTTGTTGTTTGTTTGCAACCAATTAACAGTCAATAACCGAGGTGCGCGGAATTAGGACGGTTCGTGGCTACAAAATTCAACAATGGGAAGAATTGTCATTGTCCAAAAGTTGGTTTAATAAGGCGGTCACAAGGTGGGGAAGGAAACAGATCGACAAGTCACCATATAGTTTTACGAATTTACAGCTTCTTGCGATTGAAGATGGTCATTTAGACAACATATTGAGGACGGTCCAGTCATCAAATCTGATTTGGCTACGCTGGAAAAATTGTCCTTACTCTTGCCTGCCTTCCTGGTTTCCGATGAAGAATATACGGGTTTTAGAAGTGGCGGGAGGCAAATTGAAAATACCGTGGCGCCCAGAATCTCAGGTTAGAGATATCGCTGATTTTTAGTTTGTTTCCTTTGTTTTAGCTATCCTGTTTTATGGTATATTATTCCCCTTATTCCAGTACATACTGTCGATCTTGTTTGAAGATTTTGGTAAGTCAGTTGCAAGATTAACATTGCGTTGCAGGCACCTCTGGAGTTACGGGAGCTAAATATTGATTCTCCTCTTTTAGAGTTTCCAAAGTCCATTGGGCAGTTGAAGCACATCGAAAAGATTGTGGTGACTTATGGACTACCGGAGTTTATTGAGTTGAGAGCCCTGCCAGAGGAATTCTGTCACCTGCGCTCCCTGAAATACCTACACCTAAGCTGTCCATACGTGGAGTTGCTGCCTGATTCTTTCGGCTACTTAACAAGTCTCCAACACCTCCATCTCTCCCACTGCAAGAGCTTGCGTATGCTTCCAAATTCCTTCCGAAATTTAATTCAACTTAAATATCTGAATTTGCAAAGCTGCTTCAATTTGACCATGTCGGAGGAAACATTTGCCAATATCACCACCCTTGAATATTTAGAACTTTCAGGCTGCAAGAAATTGGAAATATTGCCAGCTCAAGTCACACATCAACCGTCACTGCAACTAATACGTCTGTTGAATACACGGTTAAAAGAATTGCCTAGAGATATTGGAAAGCTCAGCAGTTTGGAATTTCTTTTATTAGAAAGTCCTTTGTTGGAAATGTTGCCATTTTCGCTGGGTCATCTCAGAAGCTTGAAGGAACTGTCTTTCATTGGTTGCCACAGATTGAAATCCTTGCCCGATTCGTTGGGACTGTTGACTAGCTTGTCGACGTTGTCCATTAGAAACTGTGGAATACTCTCATTGCCGCCAGAAGTCCTGCAGATGAACAATCTGGTGAGGTTAACTGTAGAGGAGTGTCCGTTACGCAAGCTGCCATTGAAGAAGCGAGTTGAAGGAGAAGGACAAACATCAACAAACCAGGCAGGGAGAAGAGAAGTAGATAAATTGAAATCTTCCATCGACAATGCTAAAAAAGAATGCATGCACCCACTGGAATACCTAGCACTAGACCGGACAGAAATATCAGAGATATCCTTTCATCAAGATCTCTGCGCCAACCTTAAACGTCTGCACATCTATTTTTGTCGTGAGCTTGTGGAGGTTGGAGCACTGCCACCAACACTAATAAGGTTGGAATTAGTTCATTGTCCTCAATTGAGAAAAGTAGAAGGGCTCTGTAATGTTGTAAAACTTCGAGAACTGACCATCACTTACTGTGAAGAACTAGAGGCTCTGCCATGTCTTGAAAGGTTGGTATTGCTGGAGAAGTTCTCTGCCCCTCAATGTCCGAAGCTTAGAGGAATACGGGGTTTGGCGCAGCTGACAAAGCTTCGAGTTTTACATGTGGATAGCCATTATGCGTTGGAGCAGCCGGCAGATGTTGAAGCTGTAAGGTTGATGGAGAATAGTTATGTCCAAGAGCTGATAGGTCGTTAAAGATTTCGTGTTTCCAAACTTCAGTGGGGCGTGGTGTGGGAGCAGTAGGCCTATTCTACCTCTTCTATGTTTTGGTTAATTTTCTAATATTTTTGTTTGTTTTCGATCTTATTGGAGATTGGACCAGAATGTGTTGGAATATAAGTTTCTGTTTTACTCTGAATTCTTTTATACATCAAAAATGTATTAGAAAAAATATCTAAAACATAAAGCAGTTAGATGGCATCATTGTTTGAAAATATTGTAAATTCCACATAACAAATTTCATCATAGTTATAGTTTTGAATTTCAAAATTCATTGCCTAAGTCTTTGCAAATCAAATTATCCAATTTCTTTTAACACCACAATCATAGCAGAGGTCAGCTTGTTATAAGTTTTGAAGTTTTCTGGGTTTATTTTTCAATAGATTTTGTTCAAAATAAGGCACGAACCCGTTAGAATCATAAATTTGAGTTCTAAATTTTCCAAAAAAAATTCAAAGTACTGAATTCTTATATACTATAAAAAAACATTTTTAACAAAAAAAAATTCGCAAAAATTATTTTGATGAATTGTACCGAAAAACAATACCAATGAAATATAATCGGGCATGAATATTTAGTACTGTGCAGATCAAATTATCCTTGATGGTATATAATCGGTGTGAATATTTAGTACTGTGCAGATCAAATTTTCCTTGACGGTGCTTGATGCTTGGACGATCAATATTTAAATGCCATACTTTTCTCTAAAAGGGAAAAGTCTTTCAGATGCAAAAACCTCAATCTAACGTGGCAAAAGGTTCACTGAATTTTGCAGTTTGACTTACCCATGATCTGATCAAAAGCTATCAGATGATAGTTCTTCCCTAATTTTTTATTTTTACATTTCTTCCCTAATTCCTTGCACAAATCAATTAGGTTTTTTTGTTATTGTTTCAAAGTTTACCCTAAGTCGAATAATAATATTTAGCACTCCCCCCTTGGTTTCAAATATAATCTACTTTCATACTGTTTATAATCTTTTGTGTGAAAATTAAATTTATACTTTAAGGTCAGAGTAATGGGCCAGACCGTCTCTGCTGAGTGTTTATCCCCATTAGGCATCTATCCGCTTGCGCATCTTCGTTAGATATCTTAATCCACTTTTTGGTCTCAATATTAAAAGCTTTCGCCATTAGGTATTAATTTAATCCACTTGAGTATCTTCGTTAAGTATGTTAATCCACTTCCTGGTATCAATGTTAATCATGATCAGAGAAAATAGGTGCATCAATCCACCTGTTGGGCGTGAATACTCATAAGACACAGGAGTTACAATGGTGAGATAGGAGTAAAAATTCAATTATTATATATTTGATTTGTGTTTAATTTTCCCCATTCTGAGTAGAGATAGAGATCTAATTTGAATGGCTAGTTTTACTTTCAATTAGAAGGGTATATATTCATGTTTTTCCTCCATAATGAAAAGCTTAAAAAAATGTATTTGGTAATATCATATTATCTTTGCATTTCATTTTTTATCCATTTTTTTTTTATTTTTTTATTAAAAAAATAAATTCCTAAAACTAAATGACGCAAATAATGTTGTAGTTCAAATTGATTCAATCTTTGTGTTAATAAAATATTGTTAAATATAACAAAAATTTAAAAAATACACCCCGTTTTTTATGAGATTTGAAAAATCAAACTCTAATAACATATTTCACATGCCACACTATTCTGCTTCTCTTACGAGTCTAAAATAAGAACCAAAAATATATAAACAATTAAATGTAATCATTTTATTTTCATATAGACTATCAAAATAAACTATAAGATGTAATCCTTTTATTTTTGATCATGGAAAAGAGGGAAAAAATCTACCAGGCCTGCTAAACTAACTTGGTAGGAACATCAAACAATTCAATTAGCCAATCCAATAACAAACAAGGGAGCTACTGCCGGGGTCTGCCACAACAATACAAAATTGTAATTATAATTGAATTTTTGTTTTTTGAATTGTTTAGAAGCTAACTGGTAGATGGGTTTTATTTGTACCATGCATTGATGCACTGCTGAAACCAAAAGCCAGTATGGTATTGGCAAGCCATTGCCATCTTCCCAGATAGATCCTTCAATTAGCACGACTAGTACAGAGAGGGTTCTATCCACTTACTATCCTTTTTAATGAGATTGTTTGTTCCAATTTCCACCCCTTCATGTTTCCACCATATCATTCACCCCTCTCTTGGCAGATGGGTCATTTGGCCTATTTCCAGAATCCGCACAGTTTGCCAAAGATAAAATACACTCGTCCAACGCTCCAAAGAAAAAACTCTCATATGATGATTTATTTTCAATTGCAGAATAAAGTTTCTTCATATAATGCTGAAGTGAAGAGCACGTTCAGGTCGGATTCTGATTCCACCTATGTTGAGATCTGACAAATCATATATCAAGAGTGCAGAAATTTCTTCCTCTTCTTACGAAGAGTCCCGAAAACCCTTTTATCAATGCTAAGTTGCAGAGTTCTATCCTGCCATTACCTGTGGCTGGAGGTTGAATACTCTCTTGTGAATGGCTTGACCTATAATGACCAGCATTTCATGCTTATATTTCATATGTTCGAACATAAGTTCAACTTAGCTGCAGAGATAAATATTTCAACTTTAAGCTAAACTACATCAGTTACAACACTCTTACATCATAAAGAGAACAAGTACTAGATGCATAACAAATTCACACAACAGAAAAGAGCCTTCTACAAAATCCATCTTTAGTTTTAACCAAATAACTGGTGCTGATTCTATTCCAAAAACCCAAGTGCTTATTCTGATGGAAAAGGCAAGTGAAATAGCATCGTTAGAAGGCTATATAAATATGAGCACCATGCAGTAAGCTGGTGGTTATTGGGTTATTGTTTTTTCTTTTTTCCCTGTGGTTTAGAATAAAGTGATATTTAATAGATAGAATGGAAAAATAAGTTATTAATTTTTCATTGGATGAGAATAAAATAATATTATATAAATAAGATAGAAATGCAATAAATTAAGAATTAGATTTTTACTTGATATTTAATATTTGAAAAATAAAGTGATATTCAATAAATAGAATGAAAAGAGTAGCAATTATTCTTTCACCTTATTCATTAGATGAAAATAAAATGAAAAACAATAAACTAATAACTAACTTACTGCATAGTATATAACATTCAAAAGACCTAATATTTATTATAATAAAACTAAAATAAAATTAAAAACCAAAAAGCATCATAGTAAAAAATGAAAAGAACCTGCGTACATAACCCATGTCATAAGAAAGGGAAAGGAAACTCCCTATGTAGATCCAGACATGAGATTAGTAAAATTCTGTGAAATCTCAGCAACAACCAGAGAAATATATTCTCTCACTCCGTCCAGAAAAGGACACTCCCTATGTAAATCCAGACATGAAATTAGTAAAATTCTGTGAAATCTCAGCAACACCCAGAGAAATATAAAGGACACTCCCTATGTAAATCCAGACATGAAATTAGTAAAATTCTGTGAAATCTCAGCAACACCCAGAGAAATATATTCTCTTACTCTGTCCAGAGAGTCCTTGAGATACCTCTCCACCAACCAGATGCAGCGTTGTCCTAAAGCACAGTACGCCATTAGCGGAGATTATGAAAACTTGACCATTTGGACTGGCATGCAAGAAGGGAAACTAGACCTGAAAACGAGAAAGCTACACAGAATGTAGGAAATAAGGAAGCTAGTTTAATAAGTTTACAGTAAACTTCATGAAATTGATGGAGAAACTCGAGGCCAATCGTTGTACCTCTCCTTTGCCGGCTCTCAAAGCCTCAAGTTGCAGCAACAATGTCTCCTTTGCTGGTTGTCAAAGCCAAAGTTCAAGCAACAATGTCTTGAAAGGTGAAAATCAACGTACTGCTCTCTCGGGTATGCATCGGCTAAGGATGGTGTCATTTACAATACTAGATCTTACAATACTAATGTTGCATGCATGCAAAAAGACATGTGGAAAGGTCCTTGGAAGACATGTGGAAAGGACCTTGGAAGGACATTCGCTGCAGTAACTTTGGATGTATGCCCTTCTAAAACGTTTTGGATATAGAAAAAACTTTGCAGTAACGTTGGCCTTCTAAAAACGTTTTGGATATAGAAAAACTTTGCAGCTTACAATAAGAGGTCAAATATATTCCCTCGAAATACTTTGGTTAAAATTTTGATGAATGAACTTGCCAACATAAAACTTAGTTTAAATTGATAAGTTACCACAATATTTTCGTATCGGGCCACGTGAAGGCTGCAATAAGAGGTAGAATATTTTTCAAAAAAAACTTTGGTTAAAATTTCAGTGAATACATTGTCAGCATTAAATTTTGGTTAAAATACGTATAAGGGGAAAAAAGAATTGGTCAAAAGATGAATTAATGCAGGGTCAACAATCAATTAATCGCTATAATCCTGCTAAAGGCAAAAAAAAAAACGTCATATGATGATTTATTTTCAATTGCAAAATAAAATTTCTTCACATAATGCTCAAGTAAAAAGCACGGTCAGGTCAGATTCTGATTCCACCTATGTTGAAATCTTACAAATCATATATCAAGAGTGCAGAGATTTCTTCCTCTTCTTAAGGAGAGTCTCGAAAACCCTTTTATCAATGCTAAGTTGCAGAGTTCTATCTGCCATTACCTGTGGCTGGAGGTTGAATACTCTCTTGTAAATCGCTTGACCTATAGTGACCAGCATTTCATGCGTATATTTCATATGTTCGAATATAAGTTCAACTTAGCTCCAGAGATAAATATTTCAACTTTAAACTAAACTACGTCAGTTACAACACTCTTACATCATAAAGAGAACAAGTACTAGATGCATAACAAATTCACACAGCAGAAAAGAGCCTTCTACAAAATCCATCTTTAGTTTTAACCAAATAACTGGTGCTGATTCTATTCCAAAAACCCAAGTGCTTATTCCGATGGAAAAGGCAAGTGCAATAGCATGGTTAGAAGGCTATATAAATATGAGCACCATGCAGTAAGCTGGTGGTTATTGGGTTATTGTTTTTTCATTTTTTTTCTGTGGTTTAGAATAAAGTGATATTTAATAGATAGAATGGAAAAATAAGTTATTAAATTTTCATTGAATGAGAATAAAATAATATTATATATAAGATAGAAATGCGATAAATTAAGAATTAGTTTTTAACCTGATATTTAATATTTGAAAAATAAAGTGATATTCAATGAAAAAAGCAGCAACTATTCTTTCACCTTATTCATGAGATGAAAATAAAATGAAAAGCAATAAAATGAAAAACAATAAACTAATAACTAACTTACTACATAGTGTATAACATTCAAAAGACCTAATATTTATTATAATAAAACTAAAATAAAATTAAAAAAACCAAAAAGCATCATACCAAAAAATGAAAAGAACCTGCGTACATAACCCATGTCATAAGAAAGGGAAAGGAAACTCCCTATGTAAATCCAGACATGGGATTAGTAAAATTCTGTGAAATCTCAGCAACAGCCAAATAAATATATTCTCTCACTCCGTCCAGAAAAGGAAACTCCCTAGGTAAATCTAGACATGAAATTAGTAAAATTCTGTGAAATCTCAGCAACACCCAGAGAAATATATTCTCTTTCTCCGTCCAGAGAGTCCTTGAGATAACTCTCCACCATCCAGATGCATCTTTGTCCTAAAGCACAGTAGGCTATTAGCGGAGATTATGAAAACTTGACCAGTTGGATCGGCATGCAAGAAGGGAAACTAGACCTGAAAACGAGAAAGCTACACAAGGGAAACTAGACCTGAAAACGAGAAAGCTACACAGACTGTAGGAAATAAGGAACCGAGATTTAATAAGTTTACATTAAACTTCATGAAATTGATGGAGAAACTCGAGGCCAATCGTTGCACCTCTCCTTTGCTGGCTCTCAAAGCCTCAAGTTGCAGCAACAATGTCTCCTTTGTTGGCTGTCAAAGCCAAAGTTTGAGCAACAATGTCTTGAAAGGTGAAAATCAGCGCATTACTCTCTCGGGTATGCACCGGCTAAGGATGGTGTCATTTACAATACTAGAGCTTACAATACTAATGTTGCATGCATGCAAAAAGACATGTGGAAAGGTCCTTGGAAGACATGTGGAAAGGACCTTGGAAGGACTTTGGATGTATGCCCTTCTAAAAACGTTTTGGATATAGAAAAAACTTTGCACGATAAAACTGTTTGGATATGGAAAAAGATTTGCATGATAAAAGACTTTGCCACAACCGGACTTTGGTTAAAATAACATAGGACTTTGGTTAAAATAACGGTGGACAAACCTTCCTGCATCGAGGTACGTGAACCTTACCAACATAAAACTTAGTTTAAATTGATAAGTTACCACAATATTTCGTAATAAGAGGTAGAATATTTTTCAAAAAAAACTTTGGTTAAAATTTCAGTGAATGACATTGTGAGCATTAAACTTTGGTTAAAATAAGTATAAACCGAAAAAAAAATCGGTCAAAAAATGAATTAATGCAAGGCGATCGCTATAGTCCTCCTAAAGACAAGGACTAATAATGAAGGCATGGCAACCATTCTTGATAATTATGATTCATGATATAAATGTAATTTCCATAAATTTCAGTTTTGATTCAGAGAAGTCCAATAGTCCGAGTATGTCTCTCTACCTATGTTGTGTTTTGATTCCAAGAATAGGTCATATAGACCAGATAGTTCTCAAGGGAAAATAAGTACAGGAAGAGAGACTCGCCTGATTTATATCTCTCCTCCTGAGAATCAAAATTTAATTTATATTTGATCAAAATATATCTATACATAGCGTACATGGAAGGACAATGGCAAAAATACCCCAGAAAAAAAACTGCAAATCTTAAGTTCTCAAAGCTTACAGAACAATTAGAAATTTATATAAAATCCATGTCCTTTTTAAACAACAGTGTCTTATGGGCAGACTTAGATTGCTGACAAATACCTATGATCCTTGGAACATTGACTGGATGCGTGATACAGAAGAATACCCACATGCAAAAATAGCTCCAGACTGTTGAATTTGTAATTTCAACCGCGTGCGGGCCAGCATTTAATGCACCTCAAAACCACCCAGCAAAACCACAAACCACCTGGAGGCATTTCGCACCGCTTTTGGTAAAAAGGTGTTTTCGTCAGAGGGCCTCCGAACACCCCGACCAGCTGCCACGCGTCCAGTGTACGAACTCAAAACCACCCACTCCCCGGAAGCTAAAGGTCGTTTGTTTTTTGCGAGGTTCGTGAGCGAATTGCGTCCGATCAGGTCAACGGACAAGCATCTTCAACAACCTGCCCGAACCTTATTTTTACTCTTACGGCACGTTTTAATTAATGCATTTAATGAATTGGTCATACCCCTAGGTGGACTATTAAATTTTAATGTTACAACATGTATGGGGTAAATTAAAATAGGCATGGGCATAAATTTAATAATAGTATGGCCAAAGACATATAGTTTAATATTATTACTTTTTTATTATTCAAGGGTGTGGCTTAAGTTTGTTTTTTTACGAAACAAGTAAAAACAATTTTTAGTAGTTGACCATTCAGTAAGTGAAAAAAAAAAGAGAACGCACAACAGTGCAGGAAAAGGCCGAGAGGTGAAAGAAGAAAACCAGGGGAAGTATGTAAAACCATGAATTGTTTCACAGCAGTGAAAAGGTAAAACTGTAAATCCCTGTAATTTTTGTTTTCACACAGCAGTGAATGTAAATGAAACTTTTACACACAGTGGTGTAAAATTTCAAAGGAGACAGAGTAATTTCTTTTGTAATGTTTTGGTGAATCCCTCTGAGTGAAAGAGGATGAATATGTATTAGTGTTTTTGTTTAATGAATAGTAATCTTTTATGGTAGTGCAATACTCTGTTTTGTGTAATTTCTTTTAAAGCTTCCCTGTGCACAAAAGATCTTGGAGTAAAGGAAACAGAGCATTGCTCTGTATTCAGTTTGTTTGTTTGTTTTCGGGATTTTACTAGAAAAATCCCCAACAGTGGTATCGGAGCAGGCTTAGGCTCTTTGCAGGTGACAAAGAAGCTGAAGGGAGGAGTCTTTTGGTTGCAGCAATCAGTTGTTTTAAATATACAGTCAAGAAATTGAAGCATAAATAAGGAAGCAAGGAATGGCTAGCACAAGCACTGGTATGGGTATGTTTAACACCCAGCTCCCACAGTTGGGAAGAACTATGATTATTGGGCAATAACTATGAAAGCCCTCTTTTCCTGTCAAGATTTATGGGAATTAGTTCAAGATGGGTTTGATGAACCAGCAGATGATAATGAGTTTAATAGATTAACTCCAGCAGAGAAGGATCTACTGAAGAGCAATAGGAAGAAGGATGCAAAAGCCCTTGTATTTTTGTATCAAGCAGTGGACCAGAGTGTGTTTCCAAGGATAGCAGCAGCTAATACATCCAAGGAAGCATGGCAAAACCTCAAGACAGCCTATCAAGGCATGGAGAAAGTGAAGACAGCAA
>APFE030779087.1:0-12275 GCA_000404065.3 Pinus taeda | reverse complement strand
TGTACTAGACAAGACATTGCACATGCAGTGGGAGTATTGAGCAGGTTTATGTCAAAACCAGGGAAGGAGCACTGGACAGCAATGAAGCGGGTTTTCAGGTATTTGCGTGGCACTAGTGATTATGGTTTGTGCTACCAAGGAAGACAGGATTGGACAGAGTGTTGGATATCCGTGGCTTTGTTGATGTAGACTGGGCTGGAGATCTGGATCAGAGAAGATCTACAAGTGGGTATGTGTTTAACCTATTTGGAGGTGCAGTCAGTTGGATGAGTAAGAACCAATCTGTAGTGGCACTATCACCTACAGAGGCAGAATACATGGCAGCCACTCATGCAAGCAAGGGAGCAGTTTGGTTGCAGAGATTGTGTTCAAGTATGGGGTTAGTACAAGGAGCTATAAGGATAGACTGTGACAGCCAAAGTGAAATCTTCTTGGCAAAGAACCCTGCTTATCATTCAAAGACAAAGCACATTGATGTTCAGTATCACTTTGTGAGGGATAATGATAGAAGACAAAAAGGTGTTGCTGGTAAAGGTGGACACTTTGAAGAATACTGCAGATGCATTGACAAAATTTGTGAGCTCTGAGAAGTTCTCTTGGTGTAGAGAAACAATGGGCGTTTCAGGGCTGGAAAAATGACTAAGCTCTCCTGTGGCCCCCTGTGGAAAGTGTTGGATACCTATACCAATAGGTTTCATATTTCATGATGGGCAAATACAAATGCCAAATATGCTCTGCTTTGCTGATACAAAGATCCCATATTTCCAAGGAAAGGCAAGGTGTGTACATGCCTTCTTGTTTAGTAGATTTTGATGGATGGTCCAACAGTCTAATCTGGATCATTCCATGTTTCAATTTTCTGTTGTAGAATAGAGAAAGAAGTCTGTCCAAACTGTTTAATCTTGGAAGATCAATAGTTAGGCAGAGAAGCTAAGGTTCCCAATTGCTTAATCTGGGGCCTTGGAAGAAATAAGGGTAGTACTAGATAGGCAATCAAAAGAAAAAGCCAATGGAAAAGAAAAGGCACATAAGGGTCTGCAAGTCCAAGTGCACCCTCCAAGAAGAAACAAAAAATGCTAGGCAAGTAGATGGGTAGGTAGATGGGGTTGCAGAAGTGGTTTTCTTTTCAAACTGAATCATGCTGGTCAATACAAGGAAAGAAACACAATGGAGCATGTCTAACTTCCCTTTTTTCCTTATTTATCACTCATGACTAACATCCCTTCACCAGTTGTGGTTATGAAAGAATTCAAGGTTCTATGTTGGTCCTTGTTGCCTTTAAAGAGCCACATTTCTTGTGCAAAGCTCTTTTCATTTTGATCTACTCCCTAAGCTAAGTTGTTTTCAAATAAACCTAGTGATATCACTCCTCATTCACCTTCTCCCTCCACATTAACCCTTAACTTCTATTATCTAACTCCCTATGTCACCCTTTCCCTATTATTATAACACCATGGTGTATAAACCCCAAAACATTCTATAAATATTCCCCCTTGGCATTATAGCCATATGACTCACTACTAGGGAATTAAATTAACATCTGGTTAGTTTAAGAACCCAAGCCTTACCTTTTTGTCTCCCTCAGAATTCATTTACCCACTCAACCCTCCATTTTGCCTAAGAAACCTTGAAAAAACCCACTTTGTCCTCCTTATCCTAAGTTTGGGACCCATTTGCGCTTTTATACGAAATTGCATGAAAAACCCACTTAGCCTAAGTTTTTAAAGCCATGCACGATTTTGCAAAAATACATTGAAAAAACCATAGTTTTCCGCCTTATCCTAAAGTTTTCGGCTATGCGTGACTTGATAAAGAAATACATTAGAAACCATGAAATTCATTGATATTTCTAAGGGCCCCGCCGGGCACAAATACCAAGGAAAATAATGTTTTAATACCAGCCCGACGCCGTATCATCCGCACAGTTCATCGGCCCGTTGACCGTCCGATCAAGCGCTTTTCATCCGACGGTTGACGTGGATATCGCATCGGCCCCGACGTCCGAAAGATATCGTCCGATATCTGTTAGAGGCTGACATCAGGCTTGGGCCACGCGTCGCCCCCAAATCGTATCAGAGCCCACTCTGACAGATTCCCTTCCATATCAAAAGCGGTGCGATATGATACCGCTGTGGTTTCTGGTTTTCCACCAGTCCGTCTGCCAGCATTAGCGCCGCGTCATCGCCGCGTCCGCAACCCCCATCCACCATTGCTCCACCTGTCTGCCACCTCACCGCCCCCGTGGACCACTCATAAGCTGCAACCTCACCTAATGATGTCATGCTGATGTCATCTGACCCTGACCCACCCAATGACGTCATGCTGACGTCATCCGAAAAAGGCGCGAATGTCCCAAAAATCCATATTTTTGTCAATTTTTCGCGTTTTTTGCACTTTTTGCAAAAACTGTTGTTGCGGCCCTCTGTGCATTTTCGTCCAAAATTGCACCAACCTGCTCAAATCGACCTGGGACTCTCGGACGCGCCTCCACCTTGCATTCGTGACCGGACCGTCGAGTTTAGCAGGTATTTATCCCTTGCAAGTCTTCTTCTCAGCCTGGTTTGTCTGCAATAGCTGAGAACTACACTTTAATACAGAAAGAGATCTTTCCAAACCCAACATAAACCAAAACCTTTACTTCATAACTAGCCTAATATCTCCACAGAACAGAGCCAAACCTTAAAGAGAGAGCCCTCTCTGATTACAGCTGGGCTAGAAGCTGTAGTCCAAAGATTGGTTAGTGGTTACCCCGGCCGTATTCCCTTGGGAGTCATAGGGAACAACCTGGGTGTTAACAGAAAGAAAACAACAAGTGGGAGATTGTTGGGTTGTGTTATATTCTTTCCACATAGTTAACACGGGGTTTGAGGGGTACTTGTAACCCCACTTTATGGGGTCCACGGCAACACCTTGGAAAATTTTGGTTTTGGACCCTATGTTAGGTTGGGCGGACCCACCTATGGTTTTCTGCATGATTTTCGCACATGTTTTTTGGACGCGATGGTTTTCGGTCCATGGTATTGGATGCGATGGTTTTTTGGTCCATGGTATTGGATGTGATGGTTTTCAGTCCATGGTATTGCATGCTTCGGCATGTATAAATATGTATTGTAACATTGAAAGGAATAAATCAAGCTGGTAGTCCCGGTTTTGGGATCCAGTGGGAAATCTCTGCATATATGTGTTTTATGTGTTATGCTCTCCCTTTTTTATTTTTCATGTGATTTATAATTCGTATGCAGGTAATTTCTATACGGGGTTAAAACCTACAATAGGATTTAGTTGAGTTTAAGTGGCCTGCCAACTTGTGCATGTCAAATTTATTGTCTCCCACCCACAAGTTGTCATTCCAAACATAAGACAATTTTCTGGCCGAGATTTTGCATAATTCTGGAGGAGAACTAGCCTTCCCTCCAAAAATTACATAATCCTACTGGGTTTCTTGTTGGGTTCCAAAATTGTGCAATCTAGACAGGAAACCTTCCCTCCAAAAAATGTGTAATCCAACCCAACACTAGGCTTTGGCTCAAAAATTGTGCTATTCTGGGAGGTAGTGACCTGCTGGCCCCAAAATTTGTGCAATGCTTGAGGGAAAGCAACCTTCCTTAGCCCAAAAACTACACAAATTTCGTCCCCATGCTTGCAGGATGTTGCATGTGCTGTCAGGTTGACCGATTCCCTCTGGGATTGAGGAAGGTTGATTTGTACGCATGGCCTGCATTTCTAGAAAAAGAAAAAATCAAATCATCCCTAGATTTTAGGGATCTATTTTTAACAGTTGGAGGTTACATGAAAAGCTTGTTTCAGAAAACTTCCCCCAAGTGTTGTTTTTTCCTAGATTTGTGGCATGCACGTCATAACCTCGATCTTATCAAAACTCATTTGTTGGATGTTGTAGAGCTCATTCTTCACATTGATCTTGCATTCCTGACATCCCACGTTGAATCTAGGATTCTTCGACACATTCAATTCATATATTTCATGATAAGTCTACTTCTCATGTCTTGTGCTACATTTCTGTCACTTTTTGTATTTCTCTTTGTTTAAGTGTTTTCTATCTAATTTTAATGAACACTTGTTGTCATTTTGATGCATGTTACCTTGTAGAAGCATTGTTTCGGTTTTTCTTTGCATCTCACTCTTGTCGCATGCATGACATTGTTTTTGCACTAACGGTCATTGTCGTGGTGACTTGCTTCTCACTCATGCTTGCCTTCCCATTTTTTGAATCCTACACTCATTGATTGTATGCATGATCATTCAGTAATGTTTTACTCAACTTCACCATGCATTCAGACTTCTGATGTTTCTAGTCGCTCGTCGGTGGGTCTAGGTTGCCTTGGCTCAAACCCTACCTTGCCCAACTAGAAAATGCACGTTTCTAGACGTAAAGGCTCTTCCTTCCCTCTCGAAATTATTCAAATATAGCCTAGCATTGGCCTCCAGGCTTGCATTGCACAATTCTAGGAGGCAGCGCCTTGCTGGCCCCAGAAACTGTGCAATGTAGTTTGTTGGTTTGCATGTCACTGCTGACTGAAATTGCACATTGTGCAATCTCAGTCGTCAGCAGGCCAAGCTAGAATATGCATTGTGTAGTTCCAGTGGTTAGTCAGCCTCCTAATATCCTAGACTATGTCTTGCACAGTTTTCGTAGTCAGTCTCCTATCCTCCCAGTGAAAATTGTGCAATCTTCACAGAAAGTCACACATGTATGTTGCATGTTAGTCCTCCATTTTGTTTTGGTTTTCAACTGATAGATTTCTTTCCATGAGTATCGATATGTCTCCATGTATCGCAGGTGTTCTTCTACCTCTCAGTAATATAGGTACAATGGCCTCTAAGAGAGCAGAGTCAAAAGACATCATTGAGAGCGGATATGGAGATACAATTGAGCAAGTGTATATGATACTGCCTATCTATGAAGACACCAAGTTGTTCATAGAAAATGATATCAAGAAGAAAAGGCAGTGGCTTCGTAATGAGCAGCACTATCAGTAGTAGCAGGGGGTAGCAAACCTAATGTGACAAAGGGAGGATGAAGGTTGTTGACAGCGCGGAGAAAGAGCAAAGATGTAAGTTCAAAGCAGATCCACTTGTGATGAAAGTAGCTTTGAAGATTAAGGCTAAGAGGAAACAATGCGACAAGAGGATCATGCAAAGGCAAAGAGACAAATAGAGGATGAAGGAAACAAAGAAGGAGTTTTAGGAGTTGAAGTGGAAAATCAGGGAAGAATAGGAGTTGCGCAAAAGAGAGAAGGAAGCGCAGCAGGAACAGGTACAGCAGGAGGTGCAACATGTACAAATTGATGAAACTATGCCCATACAGGTTATTGACCCATCCCAACAGTTGGCACATAGCAAACATTGTGAGAAGTGTTTTCGATCGCATGCAAGGGTGTTCAGGAGCACATATGTCATTGTGTGCACACATGTGATCCCACCCATTGGCACACTCACCGAGGCAAAGAGAAGAATAAAGCCTGACTGGATATGGACATGTTCTTCAACAAGTTGGTGCACATAGCCAACAACACACACCTGGAGATTAGTGCAGACACTATTCATCAGTATGTTTTTGGTTCGGCTGCACTTAACACTATGATGCACATGTTATCATATGAGTTAGAAAGAGGAACCAAATCAGTGTACCCAGATGCAATGAAGGCAAGAGTTTGCTTCTAAAAGGATGTCACGATAGAGTACATGGAAACCATCACGGACTACCAAGCTTGGCATCAATTCGCCACCATCGATCATTGAGAGGATGTCAAACAACTTGTCTTCCCACAACTATCTGAGTCTTAGTGATGTCTTGCATGGATTACTCAAGCCTAATTTGTATCACATGGGTACATGTGGAGATTGTAATGTAACATGTTGTAAAAGTGAAAGAACAAGTGCCGATAGTAGAATGTAATAGTCATGTAGTAGTTGAAGAGTCATGAGGGTAGGTGAAGAGTTAGAAAGGGGAATGTCAAGGGTCACCCCACCCTTTGCTATTTATAGAACATCATAAATCAATGTACAGGATTTTGGGACCCAAGCTTCCTATAGGTGTATCTTAGATAAATCTTGGAGTGTATTGTAATGAGCCTTGGATTCTTCACAGTGAAAAGCTAGTATATCTCTTTGGAGGAGCAGGCGGTAGTGAATGTAACGTTATGTTTTCAGGACTAGTAGTTGGACATGGTTGTATGTGTGATTGGAACTCTCACTTTATCAATATAACATAGCCAACATGTTTCATGCATATGTTGTTATTGTATTTCAACTGTCTTGGTTACTCTAATGATATATGTAGTTGTTTTCTTATGCATGTATGTATGGACTCTTTCTATATATGTACGTATGAATCTTACAGAGATGTGTTGCTGGTTTAACCATCACTTTGGATCATTGGTTTCCCTGCCTTCCAGCTTGTGATGTATCTTTTCTTGTTTGTTCCCTTTCAAGTTGTGTGTTTCCACATGTTTCTAATGGGCGCATTCATTCCCTTTTCCATGTCTTAGAACCCTTCATGCACCTTCCCTGGCTTGCTATGCTACCGTGGTCGAGGTGACATCGTACGAACCACTACTAGGACTCCTACACCAAATGTCTGAGGTCTAGTTGGGACTTCTTACTGGGGATATCCCCTGACATGTTGGTGGGTTCAACACCGTCAACAGGGCCCAAGCCTAGTAGTAGAGGTTCCTCTTTTTGTACATGTATTCTTAGATTACATTCATAGTTAACTATGGAAGTGATTTTGATTTTGTTAATCTGCAGGTATTTGGATGATTAATTAGTTTTCTTACATTTTTGGATAGATAGATTAGTGGTATCATAGTGGCAGTAAACACTTTAGAAAATCTTGTGATAATGGATTTCACCTCATCTCCCTTATGGGATCATGATTTGAGGGTTCCATTCACACAACCCAAAAACAAATTTCTTGTTTGATTGCTGCATAATATAGGGTTTCTTGTCAAATAGATCACTGTCTCTAAATTTCTTCGAAGTATTTGCAATTGTCATCTTGATATCTTGAGTTTTCTATGGTTTAAAAGTACCTCCTTAGCGATTAGCTATTAATAACTTTGTTTTCCTCCATTCAACTCATATTTTCCATGTATAGAAAAATGTGTGCATAAATGAATAAAATAGTGTATATTTTTGTAGGAGCTTCTAATTTGCAGAGAGATCTCATCTCATTCACCTAATCCAAGTCTTATCCACTTATGCTGCCAAGGTCCACCAAACCCTAACCTAAGTTCTTGTTTTGTAAGCAAAGTGGTCACTTCCATTGAGAAAATCCAACCATATTGAAGCATTTGACTAAGCCTTGGATAGTGTGTACCTCCTTCATGCCTTATTTCCCCATCATACACCTTCCCACTCTTCATTTTACCTCTCTTACCATATTCTAAGCTTTCAACATGTTTCCTGTAGTAAAATAGGGCATCCTATAGTAGAACTAGGACATCCTGTAGTACTACAGGAAACCTTGTAGCAACTTGTTTTAAGCTTGAATTGAGAAGAAATGGTGATATGGTCTTAGGTTAGGCCTCCACTTGGATTCCATACCCTTGAAACTAGTCCATACCTTTTCCTCCATACATGTCTCCCCTGCCAAAGAATAAGTTGAAGATTAGCATTTTCATTCATAATACTAAATAGAAAAAAAGGTTTTTTATGTCATTTGTAAATAAGCACATGCATGCAACAACCATAATAATTCTTAGATAAAATTCCATGCTCAGTTAGTCCAAGCCATTAAATGTTATAAACGAGGTTAATCTAGGTTTATTTTGCAAGAAAAATCTATAGATGTTTAGCTAGATGATTTCATGTCACTTTATTGCACATTCCAATTCAGTATTTCATTTCCTAGAGTAGGAAACATTCCATTTTTGCATTAAGGATAGTTTTCCATTTTCCATTTGGTAGTCAGACTCCTTCTAGTCAATATATGACTGGTTTGAAAAACTCTAGTGGCCTATCGCCCCAGTTGAAAATTGACAAGAGTAGACCATGGCATCTACTTTGCATACCACATTGTCACCTCCAAGTTTGTATGAACCTCAGGTTGATGATGTAAAGTTGGTAGCCCCAAGAGTTGTAGCATTGTTGCTACAATACTGGAGCTCATCAGTCCATTCTATAGGAAGAGCACATTAGGAGGGATCTTTAGTTTTGGGTCAACAACAATTTCTTGGTATAGCAGGAAACAAAGATCGGTTGCACTCAGTTTGGTAGAGGCAGAGTACATGGCTGCAAGTCAAGTAACATGTGAGGCCATCTGAATGAGGAAGATTTTGGTCGGTTTGTTTTTTTAGTAGATGGATCCAACTGTGATTTACTCCAATAATCAGAGTTGTATCAAACTCTATGAAAATCCAGTTTTTCATGATTTGTCCAAGCATATAGATATTCGATATCATCATCTTCGAGATTGTGTATTGAGGTGGATTATGTTGTTGGAGTACATTCCCACGGAGAAGCAAGATGTTGATATTTTGACAAAGCCATTGTCAAGATGTAAATTCGAGTTTCATAGAGATCAAATCAGGGTAGCTAATAATCCCTTTCTTGTTGAGAGGGAGTGTTGAGAAATGGAAACAAGAAATTCGATTTTAATTTGTCCTTAAATTAAATTGTGAATTAAAATCGAATATATTCTCATAGCAACTTGTAAATAGTTAATTAAGTTTAATTAACTTAATTATCTTAGGAATTTCAGGTTGGAAGTATGTAGTCATGCATATTTTCTCCCTAAATTTTAGGGGTCAAGGATGAGTTTATTTGAGTTGTAATTAGAGAACTCATTTTGACTAAATTATAGACAGTTAAACTAGTTATAACTATTTGTGGAACTAGTAGAGGTCTAGTAGTCAGTTGGTGCACTAGTGCATCCTCAGTGCTACTTCATCTAACTAAATATTCCCTCACGAGGAACTCATGCATTTCAGTTTAGAGAAAGGCCCATTTGAGACTAGAGTGCAAGAACAATGTACTCTCATTTGTATGATGGTCCGAGTTGTACAAGTCATGCATGCAATTAGAGAAGGACGTAGTTTTGGATTACGTAGTTATAGAGGAAGGATTTCCCAATTAAATATTGGTTGGTACTCGTAGGAATTGCAGAAGGAGATATGGGCTTGGAAGGTAGTAGAATTGGCTAAGTGTTGGCTATAGCAGGCTTGTGAGGCAAAGAGTTTATCATACTGGTGCAAGAATTTTTCTAGTGAGAACAAGCTTTGTATTATCGCTCAAATTTATGATTAATGCAATAGATAGTTAGGGTTTTCAGGAGTGGATTTCCCCATAGAAAAATTGTGTTATGTATCTTTGATTATATTCCTCCTTTTTATTATTGTTTTCATCGATCTATTGGTTCACACTATTTAAAGAATAGATTTTATTATTGTCTTATGTTTTAGTACATTACATGATTTGTGAATCTACAGGAAAATTTACATGTGTTTGTCTTTGTCCTCATGTGCTTTATCCTACTTTAAGGCTAAGTCACCCACACTGAAGCTGTTTTTCCCTGCATAATTTCTGTCAAACCATCTCTTGATATGACTTTGGTGAAGAAAAAAAAATCTTTAACTTTCAACCTTTCTTCCTGTAGCTTGTGAAAGTATCCATCCTACATTGAACTAACAGACATCGCTTGCGTTGGGATTCTCTCAACAGTTGGAGAGAGGGAAAGTAAATATTCGGTGGGGGGATGGCTCCTTTGCTGTATACCAGGAAGTAGGGGGAGGTGTTTAGGGAAGGTTTTGGCGATACTCTGGCATCCCATAAGGCATTCACCAAAGCAAAGTGTGAGTTTCGCTATTTAGAGAATATGGTTTTTTTTTATGATGCAGATAAGGTTCTTGTTTTTGGAATCATCAAGATCATTACCTTGCAGATAGTATTTAGTTGAATGCTTCAATATAATACCATTTTCTAATGAGAAATAATAAATTATTAACGATGGAAAGTATATTTCATTGCAAAAAACAAGTGACGTAGGAACGCCAAACCTAGAAATGATGCTTTGTTGCAGAAAGTTGATGACTTCCTTGTCGTTCACCTATTTTAGCAAAACTCTCTTTGTCCACCACGTGAAATAATTTGTAGAAGTCAATATGTAGTTTTTTTTCTTTGACGATTGCAGGAAACTTTCCCCAATAATATCTAGGCGCCACTATTGCAAAGGTTCTTCCACTGTAATGGTCTACAATGGGGCTACTGACTTCTAATTTCTGTCAGCACACCTTTGACAAAACAGACACTTGTAGGCATAGGCATGAGAATATTTGAATAATTTAGGACAATAAAAATTAGACTGCATAAACTTATGTGTTGAAGTGTTTCCTATGAAGTGTCCCTCGGCTGGTCCATCATGGAGATCACACAATACCTTTCCTAAATTGTGCACCTCGAAACACTTGAACAATACTTCATTGGGTGCTTTCTAAACAACACCCCATGCACCGACTGATAAGATAATCCTTGATGTTTGAGTGTTCTCTTCTACCATGTAGAAAAATGAGAGGGCACCATGCCGTGCTCGAGGTATTTGTGCACATTCATGTACCAAGAGTTTATGTATGTAGTGGTGAGAGGGAGGGGGGGCTCGCTCAACATTATACATCTCAATCTCTTACTTCCATCCTGTGAGCTCTTCTTATTTCTCTTTCCTGTTCACTTCTTCTGCCACTAGTTGGAAAATACCATGACCCTTGATGATGTGACTTGGCTTGATGTCTAGATCATATTCTTGTATCTCAATGATCTAGTTCACCCTCCTTTCACCCAAATCTTTTTGAACTAGAACTGACCTAATTGTTGGGTGTCGGAAAAAGATAACACAACAGTTCTTCAAGATATAGGGCATAAATTGATTTATTGCCTTGTACACTGTATATTATTATTTTTCTATGGTGGGGTAATTAAGCTCTGGTCTTTGCAGACTTGTGATCATGAAGGAGATAGGTTGTTTATTTTTCAATTCATCCTTTTGAGTGATTACAACAAAGAGAGAGGTAATGGAAGCAAAAATGTAGAGTAAGAAGTATTTACCAAAGTTTGGCTTGTACAACATTGGTGCTTATGCTATAGCTTGTTTGATACATATGAATGCGTCATTTTCCCTTTCATCCTATTTTTAACTTGTGTCCTTCTTCACCATCTCCTGTATTGGTTTAAAAATTTGGGCATAGTTGGAGATGAACTTGTAGAGGAAGTTGCTCTTCCCCAAGAGAGACCACATGGATTTCTTATTCACTGGGAAGGGAACCTGCATGATAGTCTTGACCGTATTTGGGTCCACCTTGATCCCAATTTTAGCAATGATGTGTCCCAATAGATTACCCTCATACACTGCAAAGGTACCCTTCTTGGGATTCAAGGATATCCCGTAGTTGTGACATCACTCAAAAATATTCTTTAAGTGGTGTAGGTGGTCTAACCTCTATTTGTAGAATATTGTTATGTCATCAAGATAGATGACTATGCTCTGGCCAATGAGCTAATGAAAGGTGATGTCCATTTCATATTGGAATGTTGCCGAGTGTTGATTAGCCCAAATGGCCTTTGCCAAAATATGAATGTGACCCACTTTGTGTCATGCGGAAAGAGTTATTTTTGCGGACAAAGCTAACCTCCCTAGGAGTCTAAGACTCTCTAGTGACAAACAAACCAAACAAGAGCAATCCTTCTCTAAACACACATTATTCTATGAGAGATCAAGTGTTTTCCGATCTTACCTTAGGTCCAACGCTTGTTGTAGCAGTCCAGCCTTGCTGATCCAGATGAGCTCCTCCTTCACTTTAAGACCTGCATACACTAACAAAGCAAACGATTACATAACACCTGAATATTCATCATAAAACAAAGCATATTCATCACATAGACCAAGGAGTACATGAAATAATTCATTAACAACAAATCATTGAGAAGAATGGACTTATTTGTATTAAGGAAACAAAAAAGGAACCATTACAACCTGAGCCTTGGTGTTGTGCAAGCTCCTCCCAGGGTCCAGCAAGAGATTTCCTCTACTTTGACAAGCTCACCCACTCCCACTATGGCAACAAGGAAGGATAGTGATCTCTCCTCACAAGTCAACAATGGAAGTCCTAATTCCAGCAGCATTTACCCTTTAGAATGTTCAGCTTTTTAACCTCCCCTCCTTTGGCCCAAGGCCTGTATTTATAGTATTCTAGAGGAAGTTATTTAGTTCCAACATCAATGGGATACTCCCTCTTTTGGATGGGGTAGCTCCTCTCTTGATGGGA
>APFE030779083.1:63733-77476 GCA_000404065.3 Pinus taeda | reverse complement strand
TTCTTGCCTTTCACACCAGACTGAGAAGCTTTCTTGCTCTTCCCTTTCTTTGCTTTGGTAGCCAAAGCACAATCTTCATCAAATACCTTTGATGAAGATCCATTCTCATACTTATTTTTACTGAGTTTATCCTTGAGCGCCAAGTCGCTCTTTCTTTGAAATAACATTCGCAATCCGTTGAAAGACATTTCAACAACACTACTGCAAATTCAAATTCCACCAGCTCCAAACTCAACTACTTCTGATCTAGAATTCGCGAGAACAAAATATTTCTCGTACAGAGATCAACTGTATGGGCATTCATCAGATATCTAACCTTCCAAAAGAAGGATGAATCCAGAGGCTACCTGACCCGATTACAGACTCTGCCTAGAGAAATAGAATGTAAACACTTCTTGAATAGTAGATCTGATGATCAATCCTCGCTTTGATATCTTGTAGAAATCTCTTCTACAAATCAACCAGCTCTGATACCATGTAGAAATTTTGAATAATTTAACACATATTCAACAGAGATTATCCTAATCATTTACTATTGTGGAAAACATACACAATACATAAGCTCCTCTACGTTGATCATCAATATAGCAGCATCAATAACAATAAAACATCAAGAGCATTCACACATTAACACAGTATGTATCCCGGGGGAAAGCATCTCGCTAAAAACCCCAACTATCTGTATATTAATGATTGAGTCAAATGTAACATACACAGCATAATACTTTCTCAACAAGTATCTCCACCTCTTGTTTACACAACAATACAGCTTAGATCTAATCAATCACTGGCTCAAATCTCCTTCGCATGCTTGCCTGCCTCCGCTGCTCAATACCTGCTCAAGAACTGATGATAATTCCAAGGAAACCACGTCTTTACTTGGCTAAATCACGTGAGCACAAGCTACAATGTGGGAAAATACGTAAGAAAACTCATTGGCATACTCAATCCATTGATTTGTGCAAGATCTGATGCACAACTATAGTCACAACTGATAGCAATCTGATTCTCTAACACCTGTCCCTGCTGAACTGAACATGCACTGACATGCAACTGAGTTAACTGATGTATTCTATAGTTTCATTATGAGTTAATAACTTGTGGATTAACTAATAACTAATTGACCCAACTCATCTCTAGTCTATTTGCCAGTTAGACTAAATACAACCAGTTTAACAAAGCTAAACTGAACACAACTCCATCAACTGCACCTCCAGTCCACTAAACTCAACTAACTTGAGTTCTAACTGAAGTCCTGCATGCAAATATTAGTCATCCCATAGGTAACCACGTATTTCCTTCTGGGATCTGCATGTACCACATCCGTAGCTCATCCTGAAGTGCTCCAACAGAATAAGACAAAGTTTATAGTCTAAATATTATTATGAGCTAATAATATTTGACTGTTCTATATTTAGACTGAGCAGTCACTCTGTTGTGGTGTCACTCCGTTGTGGTCTAAAAATAGAAGTCCATCTATTTTTCCAACTTGATCAATCATCCATAAACAGCAACCTGCAATCCATAGACATGATCCATATGTCTAAAAATAGACATAGTCTAAAAATAGACTTGCGCCAATAATAGCCTGCGAGCCCACTTAGTGAAGGCGACTCTTTTCACTAAGCTCCATCATCTTGTTGCAATCTCAACAACAACCATTGCCCATTTTGGCATCAATTTGGATGGAGGTTTATATGGATTTCATTACAGGTCTTCCAAAGTCAAGGAACAAGTCAGTCATCATGGTGGTTGTGGACCGATTGTCGAAGTATGCTCATTTCTGCGCTCTACCCCACCCGTTTACACCAACTTTGGTTGCTCAACCTTTCATGGATCAGATCTTCAAATTGCAGGGCATGCCCACTTCTATTGTGTCCGACCGCAACCCGATCTTCACGAGCAATTTTTGGCAGGAACTCTTCAGAATACAAGGCACTCAACTAAAACTCAGCACTTCCTATCATCTGCAAACAGATGGTCAAACCGAAGCCGTCAACAAATGTCTAGAAACCGACCTTAGGTGTTTCACTTCCGAAAAGCAACACCTTTGGGTACAGTGGCTACCTCTATCTGAATGGTGGTATAACACCAACTATCATGCCACCACCAAAATGACTCCCTATGAAGAAGTATATGGTCAACTCCCGCCTTCACCTACTTCGTATCTCAAGGGATGCTCAAAAGTACAAGCAGTGGATCAACTCCTACAACACCGCGCAACCATGCTCGCCCATCTTCGAGAGAATATTCATCAAGCTCAGAACCGCATGAAGCAACAGGTAGACCAGCATCGCTCAGAGCACCAATTTCAAGAAGGGGATCGGGCCTTTTTACGGCCCCAACCATATAAGCAAACATCACTCAAAGACAAGGGTTGTCAGAAACTCTCTCCCAAATTCTACGGACCATATCAAGTACTTTAGCGCATTGGAGAAGTGGCCTACAGGTTGGCCTTTCCACCTACTGCAAAAATCCATCCAGTTTTTCATGCCTCGTGCCTCAAGAAATTGATTGGGAACAATTGCATAATTCAGACCAGTCTACCGGAATTGGACGAAGAAGGGTCCATCTGGCTTCAACCAGAACAAGTCCTAGACACACGAGTCAAGCAACTGCGTGGCCGCATGACTAAGGAAGTCCTCCTCAAATGGAAAGACACCTCTCCGGAAGATGCAACTTGGGAGCCAGCCACTATTCTGTAGCAGTTTCCGCAGCTTCAGCCTTGAGGACAAGGCTAGTCTTAAGGGGGAGGGCATGTTAGGGTCCCACCCTAACCCCCCTTATTTATGTAATGGACCATGTCAAGTAAGAGTCAATAAAGCCCATATTAATAATTGTAAGTGGTTAATTCCGCACTTAATAACGGAACCACAGTTAGTTGCAAATGGGTCTAGTATAGATAGATGGTATTAGTAATACCACGGTATTGCCATGGTATTGCATGTATGAAGTCATATATAAAGATAGAGACTCCCTGTGAGGACATCGGTTCTTATTTTGTAATCGAGCTCTTCTCTATTGGAGGTTGCCCCCTCGAAGAGGCAAGTGAACATTACTCTCTGAATAATAAAATCAATGCTACTCTGTGTCCTGGGTATCTTTTCTTCGCATATTCTGTATTTGGGTATCTTTTGCAGGTTAAGAGCATAACATTCTTTCACTACAATGTTGATCTCCCTGTTGTTTCATTCTATTCTACGCCAAAGTGAGGTTATCCTTTAAGAGTTGGAGAACTTATTGTTGGTGCTTATTGTGATCTTCCACTTCCTAAACCTTAGAATTTTCTCTTAAATATGATGTGATGGATGGTGGATGATATCCATAAAGTGCCATAAATGGGGTCATTTTTGCTGCAGTATGGAAGGAAGTGTTATACCACCATTCAGCCGAAGGCAACCATTTGACCCATTGTGTATGTTTATTAAAGACAAAGCAACAAATATATCCTTCCAAACATTTGATTACTATCTCAGTTTTCCCATCAGATTGAGGATGATAAGATGAAAATGGGATCTTTGTAGCTTACAATAATCTTGGGGTTTCCATGTAGCTTTTGAATTGTTTCCATAAATGTAGTACAAATTGTACTGGCTATAAATGGATGAGATAATGCACAAAAGTGTGCATACTTGGTAAGCCTATCAACTACCACCATGATGATACTCTTTCCTTCGGACTTGGGTAAACCTGTGATGAATTCCATTGAAACCTCCTCCCAGCTTTGGCTTGGAATGGATAAAGGTTGTAATAGACCTAGGGTCTTAATTGTTTCAACTTTATTGTGTTAGCAAACCAAAAATTCCACCAAAAACTTTTGAATATCCGATTTAAGTCCATCCCAAAAAAATTCCTTCTTAACCATGTGGTAATTTTTTAAAAATCTTGAGTGCCCTCCTAAGGGAGAAGTGTGCAATTCCATCAGAACATTTTGTTTGAGTTGGTAATTCTTACATAGGTATAAGCGATCTTTTTACCATAATGGATCATTTTTCCAACTAAATGTATCAGATGCAATGGGATATTGTTGTAAATTTTCAATGAGTGCCCACACTTCTTCGTCATTCTTCCATTCATCCCTTTCTTCCTTTATCCAGTCTAGTTGGATAATAGAAATGGCGCAAAGCAATGCTTCCACATCCTCATCCTTTCTTGAGAGTGCATCTACCACAACATTTTACTTCCCTTTTTCGTAGATGATTTCAAAGTCATAACCCAACATCTTTGTGACCCATTTTTGTTGCTCTTCTGAAGATAATCTTTGTTCTAAAAGGTATTTAAGACTATCATGATCCGTTTTTACCTTGAAGTTTCTTCCCATTAGGTAGGCCCACCATTTCTTAAGTGCATGTAGTATTCCCAACATTTCCTTCTCATAAATAGATTTTTGTAAATACTTTCCTTTGATTGTACGACTTTTGAAAGCAATAGGTCTTTCTTCTTGCATTAAAATAGCACCAATTCCATTTCTTGAGGCATCACATTCCACAATAAAGGTTTTTGTGAAGTCTAGCATGGCTAAGGTCGGTGCTTGGCACATTGCTTCTTTAATATGTTCAAAGGCCTTTGTTTCTTTTGGAGTCCATGAAAATGCATATTTCTTCAATAATGTTGTTAGAGGTGTTGTTATTCTCCCATAATTCTTAACAAACTTGCAATAATACCCTATCAACCCGATAAATCCTCGCAGATGCTTTATGAATGTCGAGATTTTCCATTCCTTAATAGCTTTAATTTTTCTAGTGTCTACCTTAAAACCTTCATGAGATACAACATGACCTAGATATTCCACCTCTTGTACTCCAAAGAAACATTTGGAGCTTTTTGCATATAATTTTTTCTCCTCCAATATTTTGAGCACCTTGTCAACGTGTTGAACATGATCCTTCTAAGACTTGTTGTAGATTAGTATATCATAAAAAAATTCTAACACAAATTTTCTAAGGGTTTGAAAATGGAATTTATCAAACCTTGAAATGTAGAAGGTGCATTGGTAAGGCCAAAAGGCATGACCAAAAATTCATAATGACCCTCATGAGTTCTAAATGTTCTTTTTGGAATGTCTTCAGTCTTCATTATGATTTTATGATATCCTAAATGAACTTCCAACTTGGTGAAGTAAAGTGATTCATGAAATTCATCAAATAATTAATCAATAATAGGAATGGGAAATTTATCTTTAATAGTGAGCTTGTTGAGCTCCCTATAATCCAGAACACATGTGCCATGATCCATCCTTCTTGTGAACCAATACCACTGGAGCAGAGAAAGAAATTTGACTAGGTTGAATTATGCTAGCCTCTAGCATTTCTAAAACCATACGTTCAATTTCACTCTTTTGGGAATAGGGATATCTATAAGGCCTGATTTTTGGAGGATCACTTCCTAGAATAAAGTGAATAGCATTATCATGATCGTGAATAGGTGGGAGGCCTTTGGGAGTCTCAAATACCTTGGAATGATTGTCCAAGACTGTTTTGATATCTAGAGAAATAGATGATTTCGATGTGGGAACCTCTAGCTGCAATAACGCCTTTTTGTTATTTCTTTAAAAGCTTTGTCATTTTGTTAGAGCTAATTATTTTTCCTAATTTCCCTGTGATACCCCTTAATTCAACTTCCTTTCCTTTTGAACAAAATTTCATGAAAATTCCCTTAAAAAAAAGACATTCTACCCAAAGATTGTAGCGATTGGACTCATAGTACAACATCAGCACCACCCATTGGAATGGAAAGCATTGGGCTATTCAATATATATTCTCCCATGGATAGCTTGATATTATGGCACTTTCCTTAGAAATTTATGGTTCCTCCACATGCAACTATCACTTGACACTCTGGTGCTCAATATAGGACGTAATTCAATTCCTTGGCTATCTTACAATGACTAAAATTATGGGTACTGCCCGAATCAATCAACACTATTACCTTTTTCTTCTCGATATGTCCTTCTATCTTGATAGTCTCAGGAGTGTTAATTCCATCCAATGCATGACAAGATATGGTCAGATTCATTTCTTCTTTCTCTAGGGTTTGTTCCTGGTGTATATCCTCTTCTTTTGATGTTTCTGATTCCTTTTCTTCCTCCTCTTCACAATCTATGTAAAATATTTTTTTCTCAACACACTTATGAACTTTAGTGTATTTTCTATCACAACTATAACAAATCCCTTTTGCTCTTTTTTCTTCCAATTGTTGTGGTGTCAACCTTGTAGATTGTGGAAGGCTAGGAGCAACAACACTTCCATCTTTATAGTTGTGAGTGGTAGGCTTCCTTGTTGCCATAATTTTTCTTTCCATGTTTCTTGCCAACATGAATGTCTTATCTAATGAATCAGGTTCCCAAAGTTGAACCTCATGTTGGATGCTATCATTTAAAGTCCCTATGAACACATCAATCCTATGCTCCTCTGGAATATCTTTTACCCTTATATTCAATTTTTTGAAAGTCCTCAATGTGCTCCATCATTGAACCCTTTTGCTTGAGATTTATCAATTGGCTAAAAAAGGTGTTTCTTTTTGTATCGTCATAATGTGCTATCATTTCTTCAATAAAAAATTCCCAACTGACAATTTGTTTACGAGAGACAAGTCATCAATACCATACAAACTGATTTGGTTCCAAATATAAATTTTCAAACCTTTTTGTGTGTTTTGCACATTATGGAGATAGAAATATTTCTCCATCTGTAGTATCCATGTTACAGGATTCTTGCCATCAAACTTCTTCATATCGATATTTCGAACATGGTGGTCTTCAATCAAACGTTAGAGTCTATGAAATCATGATTAACATTTCTTTTGTTCTCATCATGAGTTTCCTTTACTACCCTTTCATTAATAAACATTTCTTATAGCAACTTTGTCAAATCGGTCTTCAAACCTTCCATTTTGCCTTCCATCTTAGCTTCCATGCATTTCTTTAAACCAGCCATCTTAGCTTCTATTACTTTTTTTGAGAGTGAAATTTGTTGCACTTGGTCTTGTAATTTTGACATATCATTTTGCATTTCTTCATCTTCTTCATGAGTCATGCTAGAGCTTTTAGGTTTCTTACTAGGTGTTTCCATTTTCTTTCTTCGGAGCATCAATGAATGATAAATATGCTTCGCTATGCCCTTTGAATTCCTGCAAACTAATTTTTCAAACCAAACTTATGCAAAAAAAAAATAAAAAGTACAAACATTTTGTCACTTTGTAGGAGCTCAACATTGAATCTGATGTATCTCTAAAATTTCAAATCTCCAAGGTCTAAAATTATGAAATATTATAGCCATCTAAGTCCTCTTTCCAATGCCACCAGTCTTAAAGAAATTGGATTCTCCAAGGAGTTATGCCCAATATCCCAAGGTGACCTGATCATACACTCTTTCAGTAGAGCGAAATTGTACGAAGTGTCGCGTGTGACTGTTTCAACCTTCGAACCTAAAAAAAATGCATAGAATACTACAGTCCATCCTCCTTTTGTAAATTCTTATGAAATTTCCATCTGATACTCAGAGAGAAAGTTATGAAAAATTTCCCAAGGTCACATGTTTGGCATGGAATTTGGGAGCCTACAAAAATCCTAAACTCCTTAGACCCTATATCCGAAAATATAACGAGACAAAATCTGAATTTCAGACCCGAGGATCATCAAGATTTCAGCCCAAATGGGTTTTTTTATTAGATTCTGAAATGTCGCAGAAAAAGAAGTTATAGCGAAAATTCCATGATGATTCATTTGGAGTAGTGAAACCCCATAATCCCAAACTCTGATACCAAATGTTAAGAACAAGCTCACAAAAAGATAGAAAAGATAGATCAACAACTTCAAAATCAGCCTCTTCGAGGGGGAAACCTCCTTTACATTACATAAATGAAAAATTCTTGGATGTTATCCTTTGTATATTTAGGAGTCTAAGGGATCACAATATAATCAAAGCCAACATAACAATAATAACATAAGGGCACAACAATAACAATAGTGGGCTTCTATTGGGCACGCTAATAACAATATGGCGATAATAGGGGTACAATAATAACAATAAGGGCTACAATGACAATAGTAATGGGGGAATCACTAGTATTATAGGGACTTAACATAGCGGAATTGATAATTATTTTCTGAAGAAAAAAAAAAAAAGGATTAGCAGAAGTGAATAAATCCAACTTATATATCAAGTCAAATGGTAATGATATACTATTTTTTTCTTAAATGTAAATGTCTATATATATACATCTTCAATTAATAAATTTGTGGAAGAGTTTATATATTTTGTGATGACTGGATTTGAAATGATTATTTTGGTATTGATGTATTATTTTATTAGCAAAGAAGTGAGGAAAATGGATGATGGTACATTTATTTCAAAAGAAAAATATGTGATAGGTCTTCTTCAAAAATGGAAAATGGAAGATAGTACACCTATGAGGACTCCCATAATACAAATGAAAAAATTCTATAGAACATGAAGCTAAAAAGATAGATGCTAAATCATATAGGATTTTGGTAGGAAGTTTTATATAACTCATTGCCACTAGACCCAATAATATAAAAAGTAATAAGCTTGATTTCTACATTCATGCAAAATCCAAGTAAGGTTCATTTTGGAGCAGTAAAAAAAATGAGGTACCTCCATGGAACAAGAAATTTTGATATTTGCTATTTTGGGTTTGTTGGTTATACATATGGTGATTGGGTTGGATTCCTTGATGACAGAAAAAGTATTTCAATTTTATTATATATATATATATATATATATATATATATATATATATTATATATATATATATATATATATATATATATATATATACTATATATATATATATATATTATATATATATATTTCCAATATAATGTTCTTCAAAGAAACAACCAACTATTTCATTATCTTCTAAGAGGTAGAGTACATTACAATGATAGCACCAATTTCTAAAGCACTTTGGTTAAAGAGAATATTAATAGATTTGAAGCAAGAAGAATAAGATTCCACAATTATTTATTATGATAATATATCTACAATTTCCATAACTAAAAACCTATTGTCTCATAATCACACAAAACATATTGATATCAAATTCATTTCATAAGGGATCATGTGGCAAAAGGAGAAATTGAAATAATTTTTTGTAAAATAAATGATCTTGTTGATACATTCACCAAAGCATTACCAAAAGAAAAGTTCCATTATAGGATAAATATTCTTAGAATCACCTCATTCAAGTCTCAACAAGTTTTGAGTTCCTTAGCATAGATTACAGTTTAGCATATCATTAGTAAGTAAAAATTAGTTTTAGCTAATTAGTTAGAATTAGAGTCAGATTATCAATAGCAATTCCATAATTGTAGAAATGTAAAGGCAATTGGCATAGTCATTTGAATTTGAGGGCTATATATGAATTTATTTGATTGAATCCCAGGCAATGAAATATTTGATGTTTTTGAGCTAAATGTTTGTATTAATTGTGTCATTCTAATTGTGTTTGTCTCCTTGTAATTTTTCTACATAGCATAAATATTTGAAGGCATGTTTACATATATAAATAATTATTAAACCATTGTCATTAATGAAGAGTGGTGATTTGATCCATATCATAAGTATGTCATGGTTAAAAATGTTTTGTAGGAATTTTCATGTTTTTTCTGCTAAATTTGTATCAAGAAGAGTGAACTCAATGCATAAATACCATAGGAAATTATATATACATTCAACTTTGGAGTTTCTTATGGATACATGTAGTCTTTGCTATATATAATCCATTAGTACAAGAAAAAGCACCGGAGCTACCTCTCAAAGATGCATTATAACAACACAACACTTGGAAAGTTAGAGAACAAGTATGGAATGAATGTAATAACAAGAAATGATAGTTCGCATGGTTAAAGGTAGGCTCCAAAGTTTGAACATAGCTAAAATTTGGAGGTTATTATAACAACGACAACGCAGGGCTATCTCCACAAATAGTCATTCGACTTACCTCTAGTAGATGAGGAAGGATGCCTCAAAACCAAGCAATATAGGTATGAAAAGGAAATTTGAGGAACCAAATCTAGTCATGGGTACCAACATCAAGCTAAATGAGATCTAAAAAATAGAGGAAACCATAGTTGTTAGCCAATTTTCCAACAAAAGGATGGATATGGAAACTATGTAGAGCTAGAAGGCAAAGCGCTTTGCTCCTTTGTTGGGATACTCACCTCGGTGCCTTATTCTACCCAAAGTTTGGATGGGTTGGGTTATGTCTTCAAGGGAGGATGTAGACAAGCTATTACAATGTCGATGGAAGTGGGGTTCGTAGGCTTTATACCTCAGTAATTGGAATGTATATTTTGACACCAAAATAGAAAGACCCTTGGTAGTTCTTATCTGGGTCAAATTTTCAGCCCTTTCTCTGCAATTTTGGCCAGTTAAGTTATTTATGGAAATATGAAACATATTGGGTTTCTTCTAGGAAGTTGATTCCTCCTACAAAAATTTGAGGACATGATGATAGCCAGAATTCTTGTGGGATTAAACCTAGCCTTAGGCCTTCCAAATTCCATGACCATAGATGTTGGGACCAAGACCCACAAGCTTACCTTAGACTATGAGGGAATTCCATACATAAGTGTTATATATCACTCCTATGGACACTTGGAGAGGATTTTCCCAATAAGGAAGATCAAGAAAAGATGTATTTGGAAGTTGTTAATGTGATTGGACTCTAGAAGTTCCCCTTTGCGAAGTATGGAGACTAATGATCAAAGTGAAAATAAAAATGACACTATCCCCACCTCAGTTTGTATGGCCAATATTCATCACCTATATAGACTTTTCAGGGCACCCATGTTGCAGTCATAGTGGATATTCCAAAGGAAACATTATCTCCCTCAACAGTTGCCATGGCCTCCTCAATGGGTATGTTTTTCCCCCATCATTCTTATTCCTTTAGCTTCAATGTTCTAGAGTCTTGCTTCCCTAAATTTATCACATTATACTTGACCCTTGTCGAACCTCCCCAACCTTTCCTTCCCCCATCCCCCTCCCTCAATGTGACCATGCTCTCCTTTTCTCCCACCTTAAACCCTATATCCCCCATTTCAAAAATTTCCCTCCTCTCAGATGATCATTTCCTTCCTCCTCCTTCTACTCCCTTGAATAATCCTTACAACCTCAGGTCACATTCCTCCCTCTCATCCAAGATAGAAATTCCCCAAGGGGGTTTTCAAACTAGAATTGGGTGGAGGTTTAGGCATGATGGATTATCAATCTTCCCATGGTATTGGTCATGGAAGTAAATCTGCATCCCTCTATCCATGAAGAAAGCCTCTTTAGAGGTAAAATTGGGAAAATAAAAGTCTATCATTGGGGAACTTAGAGCAATGGCCCTTGAAAAAGGTTTTGAATGAGAATACTTTATTTAAATATAAGAGGTTTGGCCAACTCCTCAAAATTCTACCCCTAAAAAGACTAATCTCCTCCCTTCTCTGCATATAATCTTCTATCAAGGGATAATGATAGCTGGTGCAAGGACGGAGTTCATTCTATCCTCCATGCTTCCTTCCTAGTTCATTCATTTTACAAATGCCTCATGAAGATTAGGAGACCTGATTATAGGTTGGAAAGTGTGACACACCCCTTTATCTACTATGATAACCAAAGTTGGTTATTACACTAACCCGATTTCCAATGAATAGTTATGAAAATGGGGTCTAAAGCATTCTCTTTTTTTTCCTTTTTTTATCAAACGATATTTTGGGTAGGGTTTCCTTCCATGAGTAAAACAAGAAATTATAGCCATGGACACAACATCACTAGGTAGAAAAATTATGGCTATCCTAGCATGAATATCTTGACATATAGCGTTTAAAAATAACATGAAGAAACAATGAATTCAAATCAACTAGTTTCCTCAAGTAGAATAACAATGCTCTAAGGAAATGTGTCAGAGATCATTGTCTTAGTATCTAAAAATCATTCCAAATCCTTATATTTGAAATAATAAGGTGGATATCCACCACTAATCCTCTTTTAATAAGGAAAATTTGACTTAGACTTGTGCAGCTACCCACAGGTAATAAATTCTTCCACAACCATGAAGGAGGAATTTACATAGTCCACTTTACTAAAAGGCTACACTGATGAAGTTAAAAGTTTTATGTACAATCTGGTCCCCCCTTGTCATTATTTCCCTTGTGAAGTAGCAACAATCATCAGTAAATTTTCTTCATGTGTAGGTTGAATAGTAATTCGAAAAGGCATACAATATCCCTTCTTGCAAAGCTTGATCGAACATTTAACCGGTACAGGATTCAATGCTCTAAAGGAAATGATCAATTTCTGTCAAATGAAAGCAAGGTTTGATTACAATAAACCCTAGAATAATTTCATCCACATAACTCCATATCTGCAATCTTTTGCCTCTTTTAATGTACAGCTTCACAAACATTTTCACTTCATTTAATACTTCCCTTTTGTGAAGGGCCATTATTAAATTATTCATGATTACGTAGGAGAAAATATTGAAGCATTACAAAATTGTATGATGGGTTAGTATTTTTACACAATGTTTCAAGCCACTAGCCGGGCTCATCCACATGAGCTATGTATTGAAAACGGTAAGAGTTTGAAACTTGTATTAATATTTTAATGCTCAAAGAGTAAAATGTATAAAAAATGATATTAAATTAGGTCGCCCCCTTCTCTCTTTCATAAAAATAACTATTGGGTGCTAGTTATTACTTACCTGGGTCCTCTCAATATAGTTTAGGACGTTCTTATGCTTCTTAATCTCCAGGGCACAAACCATTGAGTGGATTTCCTTCTAGAAAATATAAAACATAAGTTTCAGAATTATCATATAGTAATCATTCAAGGAAAACCACGGGTATTTTCCATGAGGCTAATAGTCACATGATAATATATACTAAATAATCTCCCCACAATCAAAGAGATAGTAGCTACCTATTGGAAATATAGCATCTACCAGACATGAGACTAAAATGAGCAAGAGGGTTTTCACTTCATCAAAAACAAGGAAACTAGTATAGCAATTGGATGTCCACAAGCCAACAAGGATTGAGCATTTTATGACACAAAATAAGCCACAAGATGCCAATCATGAACATACCTTTCTGCCTATAACACTTTTACCGTTGCCATCATATCTGTGACTGGGTAGATTTATAACCATAAAAAGGCCTGAAGTTAAGGGTTTGGTCTACAAGGAGTTGGTTATAATCTATTCCTCTCGGTTCGACATGCCAATATCGTATTGGATTGGAAAGGAAATGAGTGTTTTGAGTGTACAAGGCTATGAGTTAATCATGTCAAATATGCAGGTCTATAGGTTACTTTCGACCTACATCATTTGTCATCTATGGATAATAATGTAATTATCTATGTTTATCTCCTTGCGTTTTCATATAATAGTGACCTCATGAACTACCATACCTTGGTGATTAATGGTCTACATTTAATTTAACATTACTATTAGATGTTTCCTCCTTAATTGGACATAGAAATGTCTATGCCTTGCCATTGATTAGTCAACAAGAATATTTATACTCTTCACATTCAGCTATGTACAATAGCCTCTATTTGGCATGTCTAAAAGGAAAGAACCACATAGAATAGTGTTATGAAACCAGCTCAAGAAAAGATAGAAAAGATAGATCAACGCCTTAGAATTCAGCGTCTTTGAGGGGGCAACCTCCTTTACATTACATAAATGAACAATTCTTGGATGATACAAATGAAAAGACGTCCTTTCTATATA
>APFE030779083.1:9750-60988 GCA_000404065.3 Pinus taeda | reverse complement strand
TCCTCTTTCCAATGCCACTAGTCTAATCCAAATTGGATTCTCCAAGGAAGAGTTATGCCAAATCTCCCACAGTGACCTGATTATAGACTAATTCAATAGAGCGAACTTTTACGACTTGCCACGTGTCCCTGTTTTGACCTTTGGCACTGCAAATTATACACAAGAAACTAAAGTCCGTCCTCTTTCTGTACCTTCTTACAAAATTTCAATCTGATGCTCAGAGAGAAAGTTATGAAGATTTTCCCCAAGTCACCTGTTTTGAATGTAATTCAGGATTCTTCAAAAGGACCAACTTCCTCAGATCATATCTCCGAAAATATAGCACAAAAAGCTCTAAAATTTGGACCTGAGATTTAGCGCAATTTCTTCTCAAATGGGTTTTGTTTGTAGCTTCTGAAACGTCGCAGAAAAAAATTTATATTGAAAATTCCACGATGACCTGTTTGGAGCAGCGAAATCCTAGAATCCAAAGCTCTGATACCAAATGTTATGAAATCAGCTCAAGAAAAGATAGAAAAGATAGATCAATGCCTTAGAATTCAGCCTCTTCGTGGGAACTCCTAAAATTACATAATGACAATCTTGGATGATACAATGAAAACCTCCTTTATATTATAGGAGTCTAAGGGGTCATTATATAATCAAAGCCTACATAACAATAATAATGTAAGGGCACAATAATAACAATAGTGGGCTTCTATCGGGCACAAAAGTAACAATATGGGCACTACATGGGTACATAAATATAATAAGAGGGTTGTACTAATAATAATAAGGGGTTACACTAGTAGTATAGGGGCCTAACAAATAGCCCGAGTTCTAATTTGTTATTAATAATTTCACCTATAACATAATGAGTTTGGAATTAGATGAAGAGACTCGACAGTCCCCAACCCTCGAGTATAGCAAGGAGACCTCATAGGGGTTGTATCCCTATGTGTTTCTCACCAAGTGTTTTATTACAACCTTATTCCTATACATTATAATATTTAGGTGTATAAACCTATAGGGATTACAACATTATGTGGAATTATGCTAACAAGGATTAGCTTCCAAAATTTACATACAAGATGGACTGCTTCTACTTCACATGGTAATCATTTGTGTGGTTTAGGTTTTTCATATGTGGACAGGGAAAATTAATAAGATATCTAGGTGTACTCATCTATGATCCTGTAACTCGGGATTAGATATGATAACCACAATAATTCACTCAATGATACGGTTAATTTATGATTAGGATATCCATTCTTACAACTTTTTAATATAGTATATAGAGTTTTACATATGTATACATATTGAATGAGAATGCAAACTATAAAAGATAGCATTGCACATGGATCCATCAATAAAAGCATCATAATCCTAGATAGTATCCATAGCCACACTTGATATTGAACATATCAACACTATGACATGCAATCATCAACTCTATGTCATGCAATCATACAAAATTTCATTAGCAGTCTAAATACCATCATAGCATGAAAAATTCCAAAACCATAAGAAGACATGTCTCACACAATCAATTGGCATACATATAAATTTAGAAATTGTGATAGATACTTATCTCAAATTAAGACTGGGAAATTGATTTAGGAACTGCAACTCTCCAACAAACCATATATTGGGTTGCATTTATTGAGAATGGGAAACAAGAAATTCTAGTTTAATTTGTCCTTGAGTTATACTGAGAATTAAAATTGAATTATATTCTCATAGCACTTGTAAATAGTTAATTAAGTTTAATTGACTTAATTATCTTAGGAATTTCTAGTTGGAAGTCTTTTTGTAGTCATGTATGTGTGATCCCTAAATTTTAGGGGTCTGGGATGAGTTTATTTGAGTTGTAATTAGATAAGTTAGTTTGATTGAGTTATAGACAATTAAATTAGTTCTAACTGTTGGAGGAACTAGTAGAGGTCTAGTAGTGAGTTGGTGCACTAGTGCATCCTTGGTGCTACTCTAGCTAACTGAAGGTTCACACATAATAAACTCATGCATGTCAGTTCAGAGAAAGACCTATTTGAGTCTAGAGCGCAAGGACAGTGTAATATCATTTGTATGATGATCTGAGTTGTACAGGTCATGCATGCAATTAGAGAAGGACCTAGTTTTGGATTGTGCAATTATGGAGGAAGGACTTCCCAATTAAATACATGTTTATCCTCATAGAAATTGTGCAAGGAAATAGGGGCTTCGCAAGTAGTAGAATGGGCTAATTGTTGGCCAGAGAGGGCTTGTGAGGAGAGAGTTGATCATACTTGTGCAGGAATTGTTCTAGTGAGAAAAAGCTTTGTATTTTCACTCAGATTTATGATTAATGCAATATAAATAGTTGGGGTTTCGAGCAATCGCTTTCCCTAGAGAAATATTATGTTAATTGTCATTGATTATATTCCTCTTGTTGATTATTTTGTTCATGGATCTATTGGTTTCTGTTGTTTGAGTGTAGAGTATATTCGTGTCTTGTGTTTTAGTATATTACATGAGTTGTGAATCTACATACTAAAAATCTATATGGTATCAGAGCTGAAGATTGTATACTAGAGGATATTTCAAATTTTTGAGTATGGGTTTATAGGTGAAATATGAATTTGCAATTCATACTTCATGATCAGAAAATGGCTTTCTACAGTTTGAGGCTCAAGTATGACTTGGAGGGAAGCTTGTATTATATAGCCTAGAAGGACAGGATGGAGGCAGTGTTGGAGGATAATGGCATCAAGGAATTCATTGATCAAAAAATTCCTAAGCCACCAGCATTGGATTCTAAAGATCTGGTTGAATGGAAGAAGCGTGTGGTGAAGGTGAGGTGGATAATCCTTGAGGGAGTTCAAGACCACATTGTCTCAAGTCTCCATGTGAAGGAAACTTTGTATGCTATGTGGAAAGCATTGATGGACCTATTCCAGAACAACAGTGACCATAGGAAGTTAGTAGTGAAAGACAAAATTCAAAAAATCAAGATGGAGAAAGGCAAGACCATTCCAAAATACTTGAACAAGTTCACTCAATGTTGTGATGAGCTTGGAAGTGTTGGAATAACTATTTCCAAGGATGATATGGTGAGCCTAGCTCTCCTAGGCCTTACCAAGAGTTGGAATAACTATTAGTACTATGTCAATTGGAGGGAGAAGCTTTCATATTGGGAGCGATTGTGGTCAAATTTTATGCAGGAGGAGATCAGTAGGAACACCAAATATGGTTCCTCACCAAAGACTGATGATGACAAAAATTGTGCCTTAGCAGGTAAGACAAAGAAGGGGAAAGGGAAGGCGTCCCATTCCAAACTGGATTCTTGTCATGGAGGCAAGAAGAAAGACATGTCTAAATTTAAGTGCTTTCATTATCATGTGCTAGGAAATTTTGCTACAAATTGTCTGCTCAAGAAGTCCAAGAAGATGTCAGGAGGAGTGGTGGGTAAGGCCCTTGGCTCTCAATTTTAATTGGACTTTAGTCTCATTGCATGCATGGTGTCATCAATGATGGGTAGTGTATGGTACCTAGATAGTGGAGCGTCATTCCACATGGTTGGTGACAATGAGATGTTCAATGACCTGGAGGAGAAGGATCTCCATATGCATATAGAGATGGGTGACAACGGTAGATATAGTGCTACTAGATTTGTCACAGTTACTTTTCAGAGGGAGCATGGTGCTCCTCTCACCTTGAGAGATGTTATGTATGTTCCTAGGTTGAAGAAGAACATAGTATCAGTTGCCATGTTAGAGGATAGAGCTTATGATGTGGTCTTTAGCAAAGGAAAGGTGTTCCTTCTGTTATCACTCAGGTTGTTCCCTTTGACTCCTAAGGGAATATGGCCGAGGTAACCACAAACCAATCTTTTGACTGCAGGTCCTAGCCTACCAACAGTTAGAGAGGGCTCTCTCTTTAGGATTTAACTTTGTTTAAGGGATGATTTTAGGCTAGATATGATGCACATGGGTTTTGATTTGGTTAGTGGGATGGTTGATCTTAATCAAACAGAGTTGACATGAAAAGTGTAAGAAGTTCAAACCATTGGGCATGGAGTCATGACTGTGAACTAAAGGGTGTGTTTTCTTTGGTAGAAGAAGGGAATATGGAGCAGGATAGCTACACATGGCACAATGATTTATGCTGGAACAAGGATGAAATGGAGGTCAGGGAATGAGAGGCAATTAAGGATCTCTCATCCAGCCAAAGAGGGAAAGTGGATGAAAGCTGTGTGGGGCAATGAAGAGTTCCCAGACAGCATTCATATAATGAAGGGAATAGCTTAAACATGCGCAATTAAGAATGCATATTCATCACTAATTTCAAAGGAAAACATGGAGAAGCTACACGAATTGAGCACAGAGGGCATGAAAACCAATTCTGGTCTATTCTTTCTTCCTGCAACTTAGATTATGATATATATATGGTACAGCTATGTATAAACTGATAAAAAAAGGGAGGAAAAACTTATTGAACCGTGAGCAAGCACGAGAATTCCATACCAATTTCTTCAGCCTCTAAAAGCACAACCAGCTAGTTCAGATGCAAGCATTCCAGCAATCTTTGATTACAGAAGTTCTTAATATTTACAGTGTAGCTCTCAAAATGAGAGATCAACCAAACAACCCACCAACCCTTATTACATTGTTCAGGGTTGTATTTATAGGCAAAATATCTACAAAAAATATCTGCTAGAAGATCTTTAGGAAATAAATGCAGTTAACCTAAATTGTCTTATAAGTAATGAAAATATCTATCTAATGTTGCGCTGGGGGCAGCTATTTCAAAAATGAGTCTATCTGTCTTTTGTTGTTATGCACTGGCCATTCATCATAACTGTGCATTGGTCTCTGTTCCACTGCTCTTGAGTGGCTTTACTGTGCATTTAACTGTGGTCTGAGAGCCTTAAATGGCTTCACCGCTTTCTTATGGTCGATCGGATACTCTTTGTCGTTTCACTGATACTCTTTAATTGAATCTAGGCTTCTCCTTTTCTATGATATGCTAAAAGCTGTTAAATCGCCCCTTTTCTGCCCTTTCGAGGCAAAAATAACTGCTAAAAATAAAGATTCCCCATTTTGGCCTATTTCCTGTAGCGATGCAAAATTAGCGCTAAGCGCTAATCGCGCATCAAAACTGCCTCAGAATTTGATTATGGGCCTCCAAAGCATCGATTTTGCACGTGCGCGCTTTCCTTTCGACGGATGACGTCAGCGGTACAGCGGGTGACGTCAGCAGTACAGCGGGTGACGTCAGCAGTGGGACCCAGTACGGATGATGACATCAACAGGGTGACGTGGCAGGGTGACGCAGCAGGGTGCAACATAATGGCAGGTGAGGTGGCGGAATCGTCATGCAGTGACGTAAGCAACAAGGGAGGGCAGTAAGCGGTTTGCGTTAGACCGCTTTTGGTACTGGAGCGGTATGTGTCAGGGGCGGCTCGATGTAATAGACGGCCGACATCTATCCCGGTGTACGACGGTGAAACCATCGACCATCGAGTACTATCTTGCCACTATGAAGGGGCGCCCGATATTGATGAAGGCTGTCGGATCTGTGGAGAGTGATCCGAAGGTGGACGGGAGGGCGAGATGAACGGGGTTTAGCAGAACAGCGCGCCCAATAAACATGAATTTTTCACGGCCTCGGGTGGGTTTTGGACTTTAGGTTTAGAGGTTAATGTGTTTTGGCACGGGACTATGGTTATTTATTAATCGGACATTAATAAAATCCAAATGCAATGTGCACGGAGGGTGTGGTATGGTTTGGTGTGCAGGGGAGGGGTTTAGCACGGTTATTCATTTAACCAGAGGTTAAACAAATCCCAAGGGAAATGATCGTGGAAGGGCTAATACTAAGGCCCCAAATAGACCTAGTATTTCCCGGACTTTTATTTATTTCGCTATAGTTGCCATGGGGTGGGATATTTAATATTTTTGGGTTTTTATATAGTTTTTTGTAGAATAGGGGGAGGGGAAATGATTTAGGGAGCTAGATAATAGGGTTAGATGTTAGTATGAGGTTTTGGAATGCAAAGGAGGAGATGCATGCTAAGCTTAGAATGGAAACTTAAGCATAAGGAAATAAATGGATAGTGTAAAGATAAATTTTACACAAGAAATGTGGCTTCTTTTCACTAAGCCAACTCAGATGTCAACTTGGTTTTTAACCAGGATGGAGTGAAAACTGGACTAGTTGGGCAAATCCCAAAGTCCTCAAGGGGATGTTAGTGAGTGATTTGGGAAATAAGAAGAAGGGGGAGTTAGAGATGCCTTGCCTGATCTGATCAACATGAGAAAGTGCCACAAAACTATGATTTGAATGAATATAACACTTGAAAATATGAAATGGATCTCATAGCTTGATTTCTGCAACCATGAAACTACTTACCCAGCCTACTTTACCTGGCATTTTTTCTTCTTTTGGTTTGGGTGCACTTGAACTAACAAACCCAACTTTTCAACTTTTTTCTTTTATTTACTATCCTCCTACCTACATCTATACTTATTCCATCCAGGGGCTCAGATAAGCGTTGAGCACCCTTGCTTCTCTACCTATCTAAGAATCTGCCAAGTTTAAGCTGTTTGGACAGATAATGATTCTCTATATTCTACAACAGGAAATTGAAACCTAGGGAGACCAAGATTAAGTTGTTTGGATCTCCCTTTAATTGGAAATTTCTTCAAAAATGGAATAACTTATCAAAATTGGAATGCAGCAGAGGCACTTAGACTAGCACACTCTCATGGACACTTCTTTGGCCTCTGCAGCAAATATGGAACGTTGTAGCCTGCAGAGCATGACATATTTGGAATGTAAACATGTCAATCATGAAAGATGAGTACCTGTTATGAGAAGGAGGCTAACAGTGGCTCCACTTGGGGATGTCCTTTCCTTGTGAAAGGGCAAGAACAGTAGGTCAGAATGCCTTGGTCTTTAATTGTTGTTGTACTCTGAAAACTTCCCTTTGCTAACTGCTTTATTTATTAACATGACCGTAGACTTGAAGAGCTCAGGGCCTTCACTTCGGGCTTCAACTGTAGCAAGCTTGCTATCCAAACAGAAGACTGAAATCCTACCTACCTACTCTAACCAACGGTTACTTTGCTATTAGGTGAAATGAAATAACCAGTGCAGCCACTTAAGCATCATAAACTTCGGCGAGCTTTGCTGCTTGTGCTTGCTGGCGAGAAAAATTGAGATCTTGCAATCTGATATGGCTTTGTTAATCTTTGAGAAGATCATAAAACTGCTGACCTTCTTTGCTGAAACAAGAAACTGTACAAAAGGGTCCTGCAGCATACATACATCATTGCTGAACTGAATTGAAGAACTGTACAAAAGTTTAGGATCACTATCATGCCTTGGAATAGGGATATCATCAAAATTTTGATATTGAGGCACACAGCCTGTTAGTAGAGAAGAGCACCTCTTTACTTCATCATACCCCCTGTTGGCACATGAATCATATAAAACCTTAACTAATATTTGCAATTTGTTACAAGCAGGCTCATATGGCCCTTGACTGATCTATGTAGGCTGCTCCTCTTCTTCTTTGAAAAACTCAGATGGCTGAACAAAAAGAGGCAGGGGATCCACTTGTATCACTTGGTTACGAACAGCCTCTTTCGAATTTTCCTCAATCTGATATTCGATGGCCCTGTGGGGCTACAAAACTAGAGGTAATGTATTTTGAACAATGTTTTGGGCTTCCTCCAAATGATCAATATCAACACTTGTTGATATTTGCTTATTAACTGCATGATAGTTCTCCTTAATAAATTGAAAAGAATCAACACACAAAGGTAAAGTTCCTTCACTGAAATCAAAATTTTCTGCACTTTCCTCCTTTACTTCATAGCTGAGATAGGCATGTTGCTCATTGATTTTGGGCTACTGACCCTGAATTTTTCTTTCTACGAAACTAGGTTCTGACTCCTCTGCAAGCCTGATTTGGTCATTAGGCTCATCATCATCATCATACTCATCATACTTTGGCAAGCAGTTGAAAGAAGAGAATATGTTATGTTCATATAGTATATCAGGAGATTGCTCCATCATGTATGGATGTATGAATATGTCATCTGTTTTGTGGTAGGTTTGTTCATGAATGTCATTACTTTCCTCTTGCAAAACAGATGTTTTCTGGTGCCCTGAACATTCCACTTTCATTTTGATCATGTCCTCTGACCTTTGTAACAGACCATGAAGTTTTCCTTCTTGCTCTGCTTTGCGCTTCTCCTCCCTGATTTTCAGATTTGCCTCTATGTCCACTGCCATGTCCTGCATTTGTTTCATAGTGGAGGGGCTCCTTTCTCTTAAACACAATTCTATTTCTAGGTCAAAATCTCTTGGACAATGCACTAGAGCTAAATCAGGGGGAGGTCTAATATTCAAAGGCAGAGAATGATAAACTTGATTGAATCGGTCATGAAATTGCTGAACAAATTCACTTGGACTTCTTTTTAACTGATTATATTCTTCAATGAGCAAGAGGAAATTAAGTTTGATCATCCATCTATCAAGGAAGAGTTTGGAAAACTGCTTAATATTAGAAATGCTAGCCTCAGGCAATGTTTTAAACCAAGTCCTAACTTCGCTTTGCAAATAAAGGGAAAACAGCCTGATACTAACATCCTCATCCTCCACTTCAAATATATTAAGATAGTCTTCAAAGGCTTGGATATGCTTTTGGGTAGTGATACCATTCTCTCCATCAAATCTTGGGAGATAATCAAGATGATTTTTGGGCAGAGGATTAAGCACAGGAGGCAAAACAAGAGGCTTATATCTGTCAGGAACTTTACGAGGCACGGGAGTATGTACAAGGATTGGCTGAATGGGCTCAACATGAACAAGGATAGAATGATTGGCTTTGACATTTGTTTCCTCCTTGGCTGTATGATGATTCTCAGCAGCTTTTAAAGGTTGTTGTTGTAATGTGCAAGGAGGCCTTTCAACAATATTTTCAAAAGGCAAGTCATGAAAATCTAGTTTAAAATCGTTTTTAAAATACAATATACACAACAAAATTTTACGGAAGAGAAAGAACATGACCTGTTGGATAGTAATCCAGGTCAAAAGCCTGATCTGCTCATATATTTCTCTTGGGTTCATTTCTCCAATGGAGTCTTTATTACGAGGATTATGTGGAGTCGCCAGGTGGATAAGTAAATCAACTTTGAAGGGCCTGATCTCTGTCCACCACACAGATCAGGACTTAATATGCAATAACAAACAAAATATTTTTAGATGTTTTGAGATTTTTTGATTTTTTGTGATTTTTCAAAACAAGTTTAGGAATTATTCGAAAGGAAAACTAATCAAAAATAGGGATTTACAGTAATGAACAGATGATTTTCCCCAGTGGAGTCGCCATTATGTTATCACTCAGGTTGTTCCCTTTGACTCCTAAGGGAATACGGCCGAGGTAACCACAAACCAATCTTTTGACTGTAGGTCCTAGCCTACCAATAGTCAGAGAGGGCTCTCTCTTTAGGATTTAACTTTTTTTAAGGGATGATTTTAGGCTAGATATGATGCACATGGGTTTTGATTTGGTTAGTGGGATGGTTGATCTTAATCAAATAGAGTTGACATGCAAAGTGTAAGAAATTCAAACCATTAGGCATGGAGTCATGACTGTGAACTAAAGGGTGTGTTTTCTTTGGTAGAAGAAGGGAATATGGAGTAGGATAGCTACACATGGCACAATGATTTATGCTGGAATAAGGATGAAATGGAGGTCAGGGAATGAGAGGCAATTAAGGATCTCTCATCCAGCCAAAGAGGGAAAGTGGATGAAAGCTGTGTGGGGCAATGAAGAGTTCCCAGACAACATTCATATAATGAAGGGAATAGCTTAAACATGCGCAATTAAGAATGCATATTCATCACTAATTTCAGAGGAAAACATGGATAAGCTACACGAATTGAGCACAGAGGGCATGAAAACCAATTCTGGTCTATTCTTTCTTCCTGCAACTTAGATTATGATATATATTTGGTACAGCTATGTATAAACTGATAAACGAAGGGAGGAAAAACTTATTGAACCGTGAGCAAGCACGAGAATTCCATACCAATTTCTTCAGCCACTAAAAGCACAACCAGCCAGTTCAGATGCAAGCATTCCAGAAATCTTTGATTACAGAAGATCTTAATATTTACAGTGCAACTCTCAAAATGAGAGATCAACCAAACAACCACCAACCCTTATTACATTGTTCAGGGTTGTATTTATAGGCAAAATATCTACAAAAAAGATCTGCTATAAGATCTTTAGGAAATAAATGCAATTAACCTAACTTGTCTTATAAGTAATGAAAATATCTATCTAATGCTGCGCTGGAGGCAGCTATTTCAAAAATGAGGTTATCTGTCTTTTGTTGTTATACGCTGGCCATTCATCATAACTGGGCATTGGTCTCTGTTCCACTGCTCTTGAGTGGCTTTATTGTGCATTTAATTGTGATCTGAGAGCCTTAAATGGCTTCACCGCTTTCTTATGGTCGATTTGATACTCTTTGCCGCTTCACGGATACTCTTTAATTGAATATGGGCTTCTTCTTTTCTCTGATATGCTAAAAGTTGTTAAATTGCCCCTTTTCTGCCCTTTCGATTTTGCACTTGCGCGCTTTCCTTTCGGTGGATGACGTCAGCGGTACGGTGGGTGATGTCAGCGGTACAGTGGGTGACGTCAGCAGTGGGACCCAGTACGGATGATGACGTCAGCAGGGTGACGTGGCAGGGTGATGAAGCATGGTGACGCAGCAGGGTGCAGCGCAGTGGCAAGTGAGGTGGCGGCATCTTCATGCGGTGACGTAAGCAACAAGGGAGGGCAGTAAGCAGTTTGCATCAGACCGCTTTTGGTACGGGAGCGATATGTGTCGGGGGCGGCCCGATGCAATAGGCGGCCGACAGTTGTCCCGGTGTACGACGGTGAAACTGTCGACCATCGGGTACTATCTTGCCACTATGAAGGGGCGCCCAATATCGACAAAGGCCGTTGGATCTGTGGAGAGAGATCCGATGGTGGACGGGAGGGCAAGATGAACGGGGTTTAGTAGAACATTGCGCCCGATAAACATGAATTTTTCACGGCCTCGGGTGGGTTTTGGACTTTAGGTTTAGAGGTTAATGTGTTTTGGCGCGGGACTATGGTTATTTATTAATTGGACATTAATAAAATCCAAATGAAATGTGCACGGAGGGTGTGGTATGGTTTGGTGTGCGGGGAGGGGTTTAGCACGGTTATTCATTTAACCAGAGGTAAAACAAATCCCAAGGGAAATGATCATGGAAGGGCTAATACTAAGGCCCCAAATAGACCTAGTATTTCCCGGACTTTTATTTATTTCGCTATAGTTGCCATGGGGTGGGATATTTAATATTTTGGGGTTTTTATATAGTTTTTTGTAGAATAGGGGGAGGGGAAATGATTTAGGGAGCTAGATAATAGGGTTAGATGTTAGTATGAGGTTTTGGAATGCAAAGGAGGGGATGCATGCTAAGCTTAGAATGGAAACTTAAGCATAAGGAAATAAATGGATAGTGTAAAGATAAATTTTACCACAAGAAATGTGGCTTCTTTTCACTAAGCCAAGTTCAGAGTCACTTGGTTTTTAACCAGGATGGAGTGAAAACTGGACTGGTTGGGCAGATCCCAAAGTCCTCAAGGGGATGTTAGTGAGTGATTTGGGAAATAAGAAGAAGGGGGAGTTAGAGATGCCTTTCCTGATCTGATCAACATGAGAAAGTGCCACAAAACTGTGATCTGAATGATTATAACACTTGAAAATATGAAATGGATCACATAGCTTGATTTCTGCAACCACGAAACTACTTACCCAGCCTACTTTACCTGGCATTTTTCTTCTTTTGTTTTGGGTGCACTTGAACTAGCAAACCCAACTTTTCAACTTTTTTCTTTTATTTACTGTCCTCCTACTTACATCTATACTTATTCCATCCAGGGGGCTAGATTAAGTTGTTGAGCACCCTTGCTTCTCTACCTATCTAAGAATCTGCCAATTTTAAGCTGTTTGGATAGATAATGATTCTCTATATTCTACAACAGCAAACTGAAACCTAGGGAGACCAAGATTAAGCTGTTTGGATCTCCCTTTAATTGGAAATTTCATCAAAAATGGAATAACTTGTCAAAATTGGAATGTAGCAGAGGCACTTAGACTAGCACACTCTCATGGACACTTCTTTGGCCTCTGCAGCAAATATGGAACGTTGCAGCCTGCAGAGCATGACATATTTGGCATGTAAACATGTCAATCATGAAAGATGAATACCTACTATGAGCAGGAGGCTAACACCTTCGACACATAGCCATAGGTCAGGTAAGGAAGATAGAGATTCGATTTATTAATCTCTTTAAGTGGGAGGTAGAGGATTGTGCTACTTTGAGCATGAAAGTAGAGACGGTGCAGAGTCAAGACATTGGTGAGTTGTGGCACAGGTGATTGGGTCACTTGCATCGTGGGGCTTTGAAAATCATGCAGCATATTTCTATTGGTCATCCCAAAGTTACACTAGAGAAAATTCATACATGCAAGGGGTGTATTTTGGGAAAATACACCAAGGCTTCCTTTCATGACAGAGACATTCAAGCAAAGGTGATTCTAGAGTGATTCCATTCAGATGTGTGTGGACCATTATCGATATCATCCATGACCAAACACAAGTATTATGTTATATTTGTTGATGATTTTTCTCATAAATGTTGGATATTTTTATTGTAGAAGAAGGGTCAAACTTTCACAAAGTTGTGAATTTAAATAATTGGTGGAGAAAGAGTTTGGAAAGAAGTTAAAGATTTAAGGAGTGATAATGGTGGTGAGTATGTCTCAAATGAGTTGAAGAACCTATGCGCAGCATAAGAGATTAAACAGGAGTTGACGACACCCCATAATCCACAACATAATGGGGTGACCGAAAGGAAGAAAAAAATCATTGTATGGCCAGCACGAATGATGTTGCATGATCAGGACCTACCACTACATTTGTGGGTTGAGGCATGAAACACAACTATTTATTTGCAGAACAAAAGCCCACATCAGATACTTGGGATGAAAACACCAGACGAGGCTTTCTCCTATAAGAGTCGAGATGTTGGTCACTTCATGATCTTTGGGTCATCAGTATATTTCCATGTGACCAAAGATGCACGGAAGAAGCTTGAACTGATAGCAAATTTGGGGATGTTTTTGGGGTACACTGATACACGTCACAACTATCGAGTGTACTTTCCGACCAAAAGAATAATAGTGGTACGTAGGGATGTCAGATTCAATGAGGAGAAGGCCATGTGATGTTCCCTTGAGAGGGATCTTCAGCTACATGCAGTTGAGGAGCCTCAGATTGATGTGGAGCAACCACATGCAAAGGATCTGAGAGTGGAGACATCCACTCAAGCAGAGTCTTCCAAAGATGGGAAAAAGCGCATTAGAGAGGCTGACGGGTTATTACATGATGCAAGAGAGAAAGTGGGAGAACCCACATCAAAGTGCAGGTATAGGAGGTCACCTGAGAGGTGAACTGGATACATGGATCTTGTGAGTGAATGTGTTGAGACAGAGCCATATTCCTTTGAGGAGGCGGTGGAGCAACCGGTTTGGGTTGATACCATGGTGGAGGAGTATAACTCCATAGTTTGTAGTAGTGTTTGGGATGTGGTCCTGAGACTAGTAGAAAAGTCAGTGGTGAGCTCTTGATGGCTTTACAAGGTAAAGAAAGTTGCAGATGGTGGTGTGGAGGAACATAAGGACAGGTTTGTGGTCTATAGCTTTTCATAGGTAGAGGGGATTAACTATGATGATACCTTTGCTCTTATTGCAAGGTACTCATCCATCAGATCAATGTTGGCACTATCAGCATAGATAGGTTGGAAGATACATTAGAAGGATGTAAATACATCCTTCCTTAATGGCATGATTGAGGAAGAGGTGTACATAGATTAGCCTAAAGGTTTTGAGACCTTCGACCGTGAGTCACATGTGTGTCAACTCAAGAGAGCATTGTATGGGTAGAAGCAAGCACCCTATGCTTGGTACACCAAGATCAATAGCTACTTCATTGGGTTTGGCTTCACCAAAATTGAAGTGGATGTGAACTTGTACCACATAGTGGTGGAAGGTAAACTTTTTATCATTGTGTTATATGTGGACGATTTGATTCTAACAAGTGATGATCAACTGATCAAGTCTTGCAAGGAGGATCTTGCAAGAGATTTTGAGATGAAGAACATGGGGCTCTTGCATTACTTTATGGGAATGGAAGTATGGCATGGTGATGGAGAACTATTTGTTTCTTACTGAAAGTATGTCAACGTGATACTCAGGAGGTTCTACATGGAGAGAAGCAAACCCATGGAGACTCCTCTGGCAAGTAACTAGAGGAAAGAGGATGCTACTTCGGGGGAAGTAGTGGAAGCTATTGTTTATAGGTAACTTGTGGGTTCATGTATTTTGTGAAAACACGACCAGATATGTGATATGCAATTAACTAGCTTAGTCAAACGATGGTTAGGCCTACCAAGTTGTATTAAAAGGGGACAAAGCATGTGTTGAGATACCTCAGAGGCACTACTCAGTATCGATTATAGTACATACGTACAGAGGGAGTGAAGCTTCAAGTCTTCACCAATGTAGATTGGGTAGGGTCCATCCAACAGGAAGAGCACATCAAGAGGGATCTTTAGTATTGGTTCAGCAGTAGTTTCTTGGTACAACAAGAAACAGAGATCAGTTGTACTCAATTCGGAAGAAGCAGAGTACATGGTTGCAATTCAAGTAGCATGTGAGGCCATCTAGATGAGGAAGATTCTGGTTGGTTTGCTTGGTCAGCAAATGGATCCAACTGTGATTTACTGTGATAATCATAGTTTCATCAAAGTCTTTGAAAAACCACTTTTTCATGATTGGTCCAACAATATTGATATCTGATATCATCATTTTCGAGATTGTGTATTGAGGTGGATTACGTTGTTGGAGTACATTCCCACAGAGGAGAAAGATGCTGACATTTTAATAAAGGCATTCTCAAGATGTAAATTCAAGTTTCATAGAGACAGGATCGAGGTAGTTGATAATCCCTTTCTTGTTGAGAGGGAGTGTTGAGAAATGGCAACAAGAAATTACAGTTTAATTTTTCCTTGAATTAAACTAAGAATTAAAATCGAATTCTATTTTCATGGCAACTTGTAAATAGTTAATTAAGTTTAATTGACTTAATTAGCTTAGGAATTTCAAGTTGGAAGTCTTTCTATAGTCATGTATGTGTGATCCCTAAAGTTTATGGGTCCAGGATGAGTTTATTTGAGTTGTAATTAGATAACTTGGTTTGACTTAGTTATAGATAAATAAACTAGTTATAACTCTTAGAGGAACTAATAGAGGTCTAGTAGTTAGTTGGTGCACTATTTCATCCTCAATGCTACTCCATCTAACTGAAGATTCACTCATGAGAAACTCATGCATGTCAGTTCAGAGAAAGACCCAGCTGAGTCTAGAGTGCAGGGACAGTGTACTATTAGTTGCATGATGATCCAAGTTTTATGGGTCATGCATTCAATTAGAGAAGGGCCTAGTTTTGGATTGCACAATTATGGAGGAAGTATTTCCCAATTAAATATGGGTTGATCCTAACAGGAATTGTGCAAGGAATTAGGGGCTTGGCAGGCAACATAATTGGCTACGTGTTGGCCAGAGCAGGCTTGTGAGCAGAGAGTTGATCATACTTGTGCAATAATTATTCTAGCAAGAACAAGCTTTGTATTTTCACTCAAATTTCTAATTAATGCAATATAGATATTGAAGGTTTTGAGTAGTGGCTTTCCCCAAAGAAATATTGTGTTATGTCTCATTGATTATCTTCCTCTTGTTGATTATCGTAGAGTAGAGTAGATTCTTGTCTTGTGTTTTAGTACATTACATGAGATGTGAATCTAAATAGTGAAAATCTACAACATTGTGGCCTTTCATGTAGCCCAATCACCCCTGACCCAAATTCCAAAGTTGAGGAGGTCGTTCAAGGGATGAAATCAACACTACCAACTGTAATAGGGACTCTAGAGGACCAATCACCTCCCCGTCAGTTGATAATATTGTATTCAATCTTCAATTAGGGATTCCAAAGGTATACCACCTCCACCCTCATGAAATGAAAGGGAATCCAGATACTTCAAGTGTCTACCCTCAAGCAAGCAAAGGACTCTATAGGATTAGGCCTCCACCATCAAACTAGGAAACAAAAAAAACACAATGGTTCCACCTAGCCTTGGGAATCCAGAATCCATTACAATCACCAAGATAAAAAGCAAGGAAGGATTCAGAATTCTCCTTACTAGGAGTCCAAGGAAATAGGCCTCCACCCCAATTGTCAAGGGAAACTAGAGAAAACCACCTCCACCCTTCAGCCTAATGGGGAATCCAAAGGTCATTTTTCCTCACTTGAGAGAACTCTTCCACACCTCCACATGCTTAACTATATTTTTCTTGAGTGCTTTGACCTATGGAAATGTTTAGTTTGTGCTCTACTTCTTCTAAGTCACTTAGATCTTAGATGTACACAATGACCATCAATGAATGTAATTAGACAGCTTGTAGTGGGTAATGGCTCCTTGGATTCCCTTCTTCCTCTCTGTGAAATCTTCTTTCATTCTTCTGTTCTTCAACTTGATACCCTACCATCCATTGATTTCATTCAACCACCTCTTCTTAACAACTCAATATCATGCCCCTCATTATCTTTAGATTGCTACCACAAATCAGGTGTCTACTCTCTAACAATAAATTTAATGGCAATCACCTATGGGAAAGGGAGTCTCAATCCTTCTATGCATGAAATGAAAGGCGTGAACTTCAAAATATTCATCCTTTTGGAACATGAACATGCCTGTTAGTGAAATTTTCATTCATGCCTTCTTGAATGGCATTAAGAAGTCCATGCTTGCAATGAAAACAAGTAGACAATCCTACAAGATGCTCCATAACCAGAGAGGCCATCATCCATGATCATATCCACAGGGATGTCCTCATAATTTTTCTTAACTCCATACATGTCTTTCAATCTCCTTTCATGCCTTGCCTTCCAAACCTTCCTTTCCAATTTTTTCAAAGATGGATTTCATCTTTTCAAACTAGGAACCAACCGTATGACCTTCATTAGGTAGGATTGTTTCCTAGGAAAGGTTTTGTTGCTCCATTGGTATCTTGTAACCAAACACTATAGGACACTTCCATTCAAAATTATCTCAACACTTCTATATGAGAGGCAAAACACCACCCAAAACTAGCCTAATAGATTTGACCTTTTCAACATATGCCCTCAACCCTGACTTGTCCAATGCTAGGAGCTTGTCACCATTATTAAATTTCATCCATCTTGTGGGTGATGTTTAATGTAATAATGGTTGGAACTGATCCATGGATGGGACCAGGACTAAAAGATAATCTCGTATCATTGCCCATCTCCTTTGCATCTTCTAGTTGTCTCGGTTTCACCTACGCCCCTTAAATCCTCCAACTACAACACCCTCTCATAGGCAGCGACGTTATGCATACATTGTTCAAAGATTTCAAATGTGTATCTCTAATACTAAGTTAATTTTTTAGCACATGGTGTGAAAATCTACACTAGTAATCAAGAAGCCCATGCATCACTTACAAAGTGAGATACACATGCATCATTGAATGCAATATCAGCTTGTTTGCGAATAGAGAACCAGAGTCTCACCTTGCAAATTTGGTTCTTCCTTTTGTTCTCAGCAACCCCTTTTTTCCTCCTTCAACTACCCCTTTTTTCCTCCTTCAACTATTCTCCTATGTATTTTTCTTCCTCCCTTTCTACCTCTCATGTGTATCTTTGTCCCAATTCGTTGTCCAAGCCTTTTGACATTTCCCCTATAGTTTCTTAAATTTTATCCTTACTTCTTAGGCCAGTACGTATTCCCCTTACTATTTTTCATGTCACCAAAAAGTAGTTTCATTGCCTCTCTAGCTAGAATTTCCTAGGCCAATCAAAATTATGCCACATAGATCTTTGTCTCTAGATTTTATTGTTTGTTAATTTTTGTTGCAATGGGTGGCCAACTCACCCCTGCATGCCTCCAACCATTAATTGGTTTCCCCATAAATAATCATGTGGCCATTCAACCATTGTTGTGCACCTATCAACCTCACTGGCTATGAAAAAATAATAAAAATCCTAAGCAATAATCCCCGTCAACTCTAGAATCCATGTCCCTTGACTCAACCCATTTTTTCAAGTAATCACATTGTTTAAAATTGTGGAGAAATGACCAAGGCATATCATAGCAAGCCTCCCTTTTTCACTACAAGGGTGGCCTAGGCCTCATGGTCTTCTCTACAAACATCTTTAACTTTAGGGACAATGGTTTCTCTTTTACTGGGTTGAATATATACAACCCATATTTGGAAAGGAATACCTTCTGGGAAAACATCTTCATACTCCCATACTTCAGCTTGGAATATATCTATTTAGGGCAGGATTTAAAGTTCACTTTAGGAAAATTTGAAGTTTGAGGCCCTTCTACACATCTAGACCCATTGGTAGATTATTTTGTGGATAGTATTGAGAATGTTGGTTTAGCGCATGCCATTCCTACAAGAATTATTCCTACTTGGACCAACAATAGCACAGGGAGAGCATATATAGCTAAGAGACATGACAGTTTCCTAATTTCGAAAAATATCTTGGATCTAAATATTTAAATTCATCAATGGGTATCTTTTGAGGGATATTCAAATCATAATCCAATTATCTTGGACATGGATCTTGGAACCCAAAATCTAATGGGTTGTTTCAAACTAAACCCATATTGGCTTGACCATCCCTCTCTCATTGGAAAAATCAAGGAGGAATAGAGTCACTATATTCCCACTCTATGGTCTTCTCCTCCAACAAAATTTCAAGTTAAAAAGATTAAAAAAAATATCTCACAATGGGAAAAAGAGAAGAAAATGCCAAGATGAAAGGATCCTATCAAAAATTGAGGATAAGCTACAGGACATCCTTGAAAAATTAGATCATTCCACTCTCTGATGAGAATTTACCAATGATAAAATCTCTAGAGGCCAAAAGAAGAGTTATATTTGAAAATATAACAGAATGGTGTTTAAAGAGTAGAGATCTATGGCATCAGGCTCATGATGAGAAAAAAATACTTCAATAGAGTTACAAACCATCGAAAAGCCTTAAACAATATCTGGGAAATCACTAAAGAAGATGGCTTAAGAGCCTCTTCCTTTAAGGAAATTGTAGAGGAGGGCATTTCATACTTCAAGACCATATTCAAAAACCCTGACAGATCCAACATAGACAAGTTCTCCAAATGGTTACTTATTTCCCTAGATTCATAGATGATTATGGCAATGAAGAACTAATGGAAGAAACCACAAAAGTTGAATTGGAGGAAAACTTGCAAAGTCTTCAAAATGATCAAAGTCCTAGTTTAGATGACCTCCCAATTGAATTCTATTAGTATTGCTTTGATTTTATTGGAGATGACTTATTGGGAGTGGTGGAGTACTCCAAGATAAATGGTAGAATATTATCCCCCTTCAACTCCACCTTCTTAGCTCTCATCCCAAAATTATATAAGCCTATTTATTTTGGTCAATTTCACCCTATCTCACTATGAAACTCCACCTAAAAAATAATATCCAAGATCATTTCCCTTCATTTAAATTCCACTCTCTTTGAGCACATCTCCCTAGAAAAAATTGGATTCTTGAAGGATCGTCAAATCTACAATGCAATAGGCCTCGCTCAAAAATGCCTTCACTCTATCCATACTAGAAAGAAAAAAGTTTTCATTTACAAAGTGGATCTTTCCAAGGGTTTTGACGAAGTGGATTGGCTTTACATCAAACTAATTCTTCTTCATCTTAGTTTCAACCCTCCCTTTGTGGACTAGATTTATACTTGCATCAACACTTCTTCAATGTCACTTTTAATCAATGGATCAGCATCCCATTTCTTCAATCCCCAAAGAGGACTAAGACAGAGCTGCCCCTATCACCTCTCCTTTTTATTTTAAATGTTGAAGCACTAAACAGGGTTATTCTTGATGCAAATAGAAGGCATCTTATTAAAGGAATTGAAATCACCCTAGCATGTTCTGTTAACCACCTCTTATTTATGGATTATATTACTCTTCCTCGCACTGGATTATGTTGAAGAATCTAGGGCATCTAGGTTATAGTGAGATTCTTCTCGCGATGATAACAATTTGTGAAGTACTTTTATTTTTCTTATTAGTACAATCTTTTCTTATTATTATTAGTATGTGTTCTCTTACTTCATCAAACAGTTACCAAAACGAAAGGAAACAAGAACACAAGATGTTGCCTCTCAACCATGGAAAAACCTCTCTCTCTCCTAGAGAGGAAAACCCTTTTGAAAATTTCTTTTATTGAAGCTTCAACTGAAAAATTCCAAACCCTAGACTCTTGACCAATAGATCCTCCAAGAACAAGACATGGTCTCTCTTCCTTTTTTCCTTCAATTAATGCCCTCTTCTGCTTTTCACCTTTATCTCTTCCTTCACACTTCTTTTAGCAACTAAGGGATCTTTTTTCTGGAAACTGCAGAAATTCTAGTTCTCCTTAGAGTCATCTTCTTTGGAGTCTTCCTTTCCTTCTCTACTTCGCTTGGAAATATTCCCTTTCCTTAACATTTAGGCTATGGAATGAGACCTTCCTTGAGAGATACTTCTGAATTAAAAGGTTGATCCTCTTACCCTACTTCAGGTCTAATTTCTTCTCACACGTGTGGTTGATTATGGCACGAGATTGTCCTTCTAGATTGCTCCCTTCCTTCTCTTGAGGTGGGACCCACTTCGCTTGATATGGAGACCTATTTGAGACCTCATTTTTTCCCAATCAAAACTTCTTGGAGGGTTGCAATTTCTGACTTGTTGCAATAGTATAATGTCCTTTTCCTTCACATGTGTGATAGAGAGGAGCCCTAAGCATTCTCAAAACTTCATATTTCTTTCTTCTCTTCTTCACATTCCTAGAAGCACCTTTCTTGTTCTTTCTCGCACCTCTTTCTTACCTCTTCTCTTTGCTGATATTACAGATCACTTTATTGTCTAATTGTGAGGTCGAATGGCCCTATATATAGGAGTATGTCCCTCCTTTTGAGCCGACTTGACTTCAATTGCACCAAAATTTATTATTTGAGCTAATTTGAAGAGGGAACTTGTCTTTGCTTTGGAGGATCATTTTTGACACATAAGTTTGACATAATTACATAGGCTACATAGTGTAACATGCTCTCAAGGGGTTTTTGATAATTACATTAACTCTTTGACTTTCCTAGAAGAACTCAAACGTGTGCTTGACCTATCAAATGGGAAAGAAACCCATTCTTGATAATTACAAAAATATAATTCTTTTCTTTTACCAGTACAAAGATCAAAATTATATTTATGAAGATCGAACCTAGTTACACTTTCTTCAACACTCCCTCTTAACTAGGGAGGTATTCATAAATCACTTACAAGGTGTTTGGACATTTTCAATCTAAATAATTCATATAAGTGAAATTGGATTAGAAATCCATCTGTTACAGTATCATATTAACCAACATTGTTTCCACAGCAAGGCCTTAACTAACATCTCTATCTCTCATTAGATCAAAGCACAATGTTGGTGAGAGAAATGACCATAGACACCTTCATCATTGTCTCTCAAGGTAAACACCCACCTGGGTGTTCACTAAGTATGACCTTCTATTCCTTAGCTAAAAATTGTTGAAAATATGTATACAATGAAGCTCCAAGTTTTCTCAAAAGTCCAACCTTTGCTAATAACTGAAAAATTACAAAATATAGGCAACTAACAACTCATACTAGCCTCTAGGTGTCGAGCTCATAAGTTTAGGAGCTATTCCAACAAATTCTAAACTGAGAACTAAAAGTAGGCAGTGGAACAGCTTGCCTCTAAAAACTAGGGAACTGATTCATTCAGTTGCAAACTACCTTTTCATGGATGAATCTACCTCTATGAGTGAAAATTTAGCATAATTACATCAAGATCCATCAAATTACATTAACTTACATCATTAGTTTGAAATTTAGAAGAGGAAAAGTCAAACTGTCAAGAAACTAGGCGAAAAATAGAGTATTTTTGGTCAAACTGAGCAAAATTTCCCCAATGCGCCGCACTGATTTCCCTATACATAGCGCCTTTTTGCAGCTGCTTTTGGAGGCCTTCCTAGTGTCCAAATTTTCTCCAAGTGTTCTTGTTGGAAAGGCCTACCTGTCTGCTTTCTAGAACAGGTGGAATTTTTTACTTTTGCCTCCATTTTACCCTCCAAAATTGAGTTCTCCGAACACTGCTTCCTATGTTTCCAAAAAGGGGCAGAAAGGTCATTTTTGGGGTGTTTTGACCCTTTTGGGGGATCAAAACCTGTCAAAATTTCTTGGTAATTTGTGAAGCATGCATAATTTTTCATGAAAAATCCAAACATTCTGATATTTCATCAAAAGCAGACCCCCATCAAAATCGAGCGCCAGGTGGCGCGACGCATTGGGCAAAAAAACCTATGTTTTGGCCCAAAAAGTCCGAAAATGCAAAAAGTGTCCCAATTTTTTTTAAAATTTGGGCTGAGTGTCCTTCATTAAGTGCTATGTTGGAACAATGAATCCTCATCCAAGATCTAAAGTCTATCTTTCTATTTTCTCTTTCTCGATGCTTTCTTCAACTTGGCCTTCAAAACCCTGATTCTTTCTTTGCACACCTTGTTTCTCACCAAGTAATGATGGGACATGCGCCTCAACATAGTTTTATCATTGTTGGCCTTCTCTAGCATACTTTCCCAACTGCAATTTTGTTCTCTTAAGCCAAGGCTCACGATCAGCTTGAATTTCTTGCTCAAGTGTGGTCAATTTGATTTTCCTCCTCTTGGCAGCTTGCCGGTTTTGCCTTCATGTTTTTGAGCGTCATGGATGAGTGGGACTGATGAGGGGAGGTTTTGATGCTAGCTGTAGTATTTTATGGAATGAAATGGTTTACGGGATGATATCTATGATTTGGGATGGCAATTATGGTTTTAGGGTTAGTTGATTAGGGATATGGGAAATGTGGAATGGGTAGATGAGAATGTAAAGAGAGGGAGAAAATGATTGAGGGAATGAAGGAGTGAGGGAGTGAGAAATGGCTAGGAGTGGAATTAGTAGCAAGAAATACAACTCATAAAGCCTATGCAATTGATTTTTGACAAAAAATGCAAGGAGGTAGGGTTTTAATTTTTATCCATTAAATCACCATAAGCACCAAGAGAAATTAATTCATTGGACATGGAGGGATGTTAACTTACTTGGGCAATGAAAAATTTAAAAATTTGAGAGTTTTTGGAGGAATATTTAAATGGATTTCAGGCTTTTTATCCCAATGTGCCGCGCCATCTCAATGCATCGTGCCAATTCATTTTTTACACTGTAGAGGGTTGCCCAATGCGTAGAACCATCTCAATGCATAGCGCCTTTTTGCAGGAGACTTTTGGAGGCCTTCCTGGTGTCCAAATTGAACGTAGGATAGCTTGTTATAAATTTTATTGAGACTTTCCAACCCAACTGGAATTGTTCAATTTGGAGTTCATTTTCCTTGTCAAAAATCAAGTCTCCCAAGACTGGTAAAAATGTGAAAAATGAGGCTGCCTCAAGGCAGAGTGTTGTTGCAGTCAACTTTTGAAAGTCTCCCTCAACTAAAAATTGAGCTCATGATAGCTCATTTGAAATATATTTGTGTTTATTTATCATTTGACTCATAAATCAAGTCATTTGGCCAACCAAGCTAGGAGAAATCTTGATTTTCCCAAGGTCAATGCAGAGGTGCATCAATTCTCGTGAGGCAACTGTATTTTTGACATTTCTCTAAAAAAATGACACCTGCATAAAACGTGAAGGAGGTTTTTCTTCCTTGGCATATTTTGGATAAAACCCTCTCTCATTTCTCCCAAATTCATGTTTTCTTTCTCATAAACATCATTGGAGTAAAACCTATCCCGATGTGTGGAACAGGGATTTGTCAAAATGAAGTGAAATGAAGTGGATAAGGAGCTTCTAAATTCTTGAGAAAATTTTGGGAAGTAAGAAGGGATGTTAGGAAGCAGGGGAAAGTGGAATTTCAAATATTGAGTGAGGATAAGGGGTCCAAAATGGCAAAACACAGTCCTAGCCTAGAAATTGTCAAGTTATAGCAAGAAACTAGGGTTTGTGGAAAAATGAGGAATTTAGGGGATTTCAGTGATGAGAAGTGTTTAATAAGGTAAATTAAGGATAGGGGAATATGTATGAACATTAGGATACACATTTTGCTGATGATTTGACCATCCAAGAGAAATTACCTTCAAAACCCTAGGAGAGAGAAATGAACCTTACCTAGGCACAACTGAAGCATGAACAAGGTGTAAAATGACCTAGTGGAACCTGACATGATGATGAAAATACTCTGAATGATGGTACACTCAACTGAATGGTGACATGGACTTACATTTGGACAACTTTGAAAGGAGTAAAAGCAAACCCTAGACCTAATACCTAGTGACCAAATTTTAATTGAAGACTCACTAAAATGACAAAATTTGACCTTAACACCTTAAAATCACTTTGTAAGAGCATCTTTTATCACTAGAGGAAGGTTGCAAAGACTGACACTAACATTTGCTCCAATGGGGATGGTAGCTCCTTGGAGGTACCAAGAACGACAGATCTTTTGGAGAGCAGACCAGTGCCTTATCCATTAGGCAATGGAGTCAAAAACTCAAGCTAAAATGCATGATTGAAAATTGACAACTTGATGACACAAACTAACTCTCACTCAACTAAAAATTGACTCGATACTTAAACACAATCGACAAACTGGAAATGATGCTCAAAATGGAGCTTATTCATCAAATCCTACTCTAACAATTTCATTCGTCACCTGATCAAGTGAAATGAAACAACCAATGCAACCAAGTAAGTATTCTGACTGTTGTTTGTATTCTCTGCGAGTGCTTGCTTATGAACAACAAGAGAGAACTACTGAAAGGCAACTCCCATGATAACTTGTGAACAAATCCGTTGAATACTATGGATTCTCTATCTGCCTCCAAAAACACTGCATAAAGATCTCGAAATTCATGCATACTGGGACTTAGCTCATCCAATGGATTACTTATCTTCTCTTCATACCATGAATTCAAACTTTGATCTGAGCTTTGTGATGAGACTCCTGCTGAAAATGAAAAAGAAATCGTCTACTGGATCAATTTTGTATCAATACTTTTGTCAAGCTCACAGATAGGAGAAGGACTTTGACTACATACATTATCCAACACATCAGCGATTGGATCATGAAAAATTTGAACATATTGCTGCAACCCATTTTATATTGTTTCCAATGAGATTACATGATTTCCTACAGGCTGCTCATTTGAAGATATACTATGCAGTTTTCCCTTCAGAAACTGGAATGATTCAAAACAAAATGGTACGTAATCATCTTGTATCATTTGATCATATGTGCTAGCTTCCAAGTCTTCATCTGCAACTTGACAATCAATGGCATTCAGGGGCTGCAAATCTGGATATGAGAAGTCTTGAACAAGGTTTTCATTGCCCTCAAGATGGTCCAAATCAAGACTTGTCGACAGTTGATTTTTTATTGCATGAATGTTTTCTCTAATGAACTGAAACAAAGCAAAACAAAAAGGCAAAGATCCTTCACTTAATTCAAAATTTGTTGCACTTTACTCATCATTTCCATAGCTGATGTGCATCAGTTGATCACTGTACTCGAGCTACTGAAAGTGAAATTCTTCCTCCCACAAACCAGCTGCTGATTTGTCTGCTAGAGTAGCTTTTGTTTGGAGAACATAATCATCATCATACTAATAAAACTAAGGCAAATCATCAGTATAAAAGACATCATCAAGTATACATGTCATATCAACAGATCTCTCTTCTCTAATATGATCTATAAAACAATCATTATCATATCTATGACAACTGGGATAAGAAAGAAAATGTTTTGGAGCAGCCATTTTTTCTTCTTAAATCAGTGAGCGATGGGCTTGAACACTATACTATTTCCTAGTGGCGATCCTTTGCATCATCTGTTCCACTGCACTTGCCAAAATGTTAAACTTTACCTCTGGAGATGTCGATTCCTCCGGATCTATGTTTTTCATCTCTTCTTCCTTTAACTTTGCCCTTCGGATCAGCAAATGAGCCTCTACATATACTGCATTGGTTTGCATCTCTTCAAGAGTTGCAAGATTCCTTTCTCTCAGATGAAACTCCATTTCTGGATCAAAGGCACCCGGGTAGTGTAAGAGAGGAGATCCAAGAGGAAGTCTTATATTAACAGGCATCGAATAATAAACTTGGTTAAATCTGGCAGAAAATTGTTGTATTGTCTCCCCTGGCAATCTTTTCAGCTAGTTATACTCTTCTATAATCAAGAAAGGGTTTTGTTTGATCACCCACCTGTCGAGGAAAACTTTGATGAACTGTTGGTAATCTGAGATGCTTGCATCAGGCAGGGTTTTGAACCAACTCTTGAATTTGCCTTGCAAAGAAAGAGCAAAAATCCTAATACTGACATCTTCTTCATCAACTTCAAAAAGGTCAAGGGAAGACTCAAAATTCAATACATGTCTCTCAGCAGTGATGTTGTTACAGTCACCATCAAATCTTGGTAGATATATGTCATGATTTTTAGGGAAAGCATGGAATATAGGAGGTAAAATTAGAGGCTTGTATCGATCTGTAATTTTACAAGGTATAGAGGTATAAACATAAGGTATAGAATCATTCTTGGTATCTTGGGGCATATCAATTTGAAGACGGTCATCACCAGATTCAGAACAAGGGTCTTGATCAAGCTCAAAGGCATGCAAATCTTTAGTATTCACAATATTCAAAGGGAAGGAATCAACTACATGTCTTAGATCTTTTCTCAAATACAAGATATTTTGCAAAGCCTTCTTGACACTCTCGGGAAAAGAGAAGAAATAATTTAGAACAAAGAACAAAATATCTTGGATGAAATTCCAACTTGAATACCTGATCTTTCCATATTGTCCTTTCATGTTTTAGCTGGTCAGGTTCATCCTCCAGTGGAGTCTTTGGATCTAATCTCGAAATGATTTGGAATCACCAGGTGAATGATTTCAGCCTTTCCAGTGTCTGATTGTTGTCCACCATCAACAATCAGATCTAACTTGATACATGTACTGGGGCAATTTGCAAGTCAGATGTTCAACTTATAAGACTAGACCGGAGATTGACTGAAGCAACTTTTATCTACTTATGCACTCACAAAGCAATGTGAAGTTCGAAGGCTCCCTGGCATAACTTCAGGCTCCGTTTGTAGTTTATAAATCAAGAACACTAACAAACAAATAAGCTTTTCTTCCCCAGTATGGTCGCCACTATGTTAGTTCCTAAAACTACCTCAAGCTGAGAAAGGTAGGATCTAAGGTAACATCAAACCACGCTTAACCTGGTAGCTAGCCCTACCAAGTTGGGAGAGGGCTCTCTCCTTATCAATCTCAAAAAAATATGATCAATGAGGGCTTCAGATGACTGATATGAATACTGATCTTAGGCTATGTATGTGTGCAAAAGAGCTTGATTGAATTTGATGATGTTTTGTTGGCTCAAATGTGAAAGGAAGATTTGGGTCCAGGGAATGAGGCTTAGTTTTGCAGAGATCTCTATGGGGCAAGGTAGGAAAGTGTTTTGGTACTTCAAAATAAATGAAATGGAGAGATTTTAGACAGGTGAGGAGTTGAAGAGGGCAAGAAAGTCTTAGTGATCCTCTTCAAATAGCTGAAAATATAAATAACTCATCAAAACCATGGGTAGAGCACTGCAATTTCAATGGATTCTACCTTTATCCTTGTTTTATTTAGTTAAGATGAAGCAAAGAGAGATGATGAAATACATAAAACACATGTAAACTTACAATTGCTGAAGGAAACACAATATCAAAGCAAGATGCCACATGAATCCCATAAAGTGCTGCAAACCCTGGTCTATTCCTTAGCCAAACTGCTAAAAATATGTATACAATGAAGCTCCAAGCTTTCTCAAAAGTCAAACCTTTGCTAATAACTGAAAAATTACAAAATATAGGCAACCAAAAACTCATCCTAGCCTCTAGGGGTCGAGCTCATAAGTTTAGGAGTTGTTCCAACAAATTCTAAACTGAGAACTAAAAGTAGGCAGTGGAACAACTTGCCTCTAAAAACTAGGGAACTGATTCATTCAGTTGCAAACTACCTTTTCATGGATGAATCTACCTCTATCAGTGAAAATTTAGCATAATTACATCAAGATCCATTAAATTACATTAAATTAAATCATGATTTTGACATTTAAAAGAAGAAAATTCAAACTGTCAAGAAACTAGGGAAAAACAGAGTATTTTTGGTCAAATTGAGCAAACTTTCCCCAATGCGCCACGCTGATTTCCCTATGTGTAGTGCCTTTTTACAATTGCCTTTGAAGGCCTTCCCAGTGTCCTAATTTTCTCCAAGTGTACTTGTTGGAAAGGTCTACCTATCTACTTTCCAGACCAAATGAAATTTTTGAATTTGGCCTCGATTTTCCCCTTTAAAATTGAGTTCTCCCAACATTGCGTCCTGTGTGTCCAAAAAGGGGCAGAAAGGTCATTTTTGGGGTGTTTTCGACCCTTTTGGGGACTCAAAACCTATCAAAATGTCTTGGCCATTTGTGAGCATGCATATCTTTTCATGAAAAATCCAAAAATGCTGAGTTTTCATCAAAAGGATAACCCCATCAAAAGCGAGCGCCAAGTGGCACAGCGCATTGAGGAGAAAAACCTGTGTTTTGGCCCAAAAATTCCAAAATTGCAAAAAGTATCCCAAATTTTTTGAAATTTGGGCTGAATTTCCTCCATTAAGTGTTGTGTTGGGCCAAGGAAGCCTCAGCCAAGATCTGAAGTCTATATTGCTCTTTTTGCTTCCTCGATGCTTTCTTCAACTTGGCCTTCAAAACCCTGATTCTTGCTTTGCACACCTTGTTTCTCGCCAAGTAATGATGGGCCATGTGCCTCAACATAGTTTTCTCATTGTTGGCCTTCTCTAGAATCCTTTCCCAAGTGCAAGTTTGTTCTGTCAAGCCAAGATTCACGATCAGCTTGAATTTCTTGCTCAAGTGTGGTCAATTTGATTTTCCTCCTCTTGGCAGCTTGCCGGTTTTGCCTTCATGTTTTTGAGTTCCATGGATGAGTGGGACTGATGAGGGGAGGGTTTGATGCTAGATGTAGGATTTTATGGAATTAAAAGGTTTATGGGATGATATCTATGGTTTGGGATGGCAATTAGGGTTTTAGGGTTAGTTGATTAGGGATATGGGAAATGTGGAATGGGTAGATGAGAATGTAAAGGGAGGGAGAAAATGATTGAGGGAGTGCAGAAGTGAGGGAGTGATAAATGTCTAGGAGTGGAATTAGCAACAAGAAATACAACTCATAAACCCTATGCAATTGTTTTTTGGCAAAAAATGCAAGGAGGTAGGGTTTTAATTTTTATCCATTAAATCACCATAAGCACCAAGAGAAATTCATTCATTGGTCATGGAGGGATGTTAACTTACTTGGGAAATGAAGAATTTAGAAATTTGAGAGTCTTTGGAGGAATATTTTAATGGATTTCATTCTTTTTATCCCAATGCACAACGCCATCTCAATGCGTCGCGCCAATTCATTTTTTACATTGTAGAGGGCTGCCCAATGCGTTGCGTCATCTCAATGCATAGTGCCTTTTTGAAGGAGACTTTTGGAGGCCTTCCTGGTGTCCAAATTGGGTGTGGGATAGCTCGTTGGAAATATTATTGAGTATATTTTCCAACCCAACTAGTATTTTTCAATTTGGAGTTCATTTTCCCTATCAAAAATCAAATCTCCCAAGACTGGTAAAAATGTACAAAATGAGGTTGCCTCAAGGCAGAGTACTGTTGCAATCAACTTTTGAAAGTCTTCCTCAACTCCAAATCGAGCTCATGATAGCTCACTTGAAAACTCTTTGTGTATAGGTATCATTTGACTCATCAAGCAAGTCATTTGTCAAACCAAGCTAGGAGAAAAAGTGATTTTACCAAGGTCAATTCAGAGGTGCATCAATTCTCCTGAGGCAACTGTATTTTTGACATTTCTCTAAAACCATGACACCTGTGTGAAAAGTGAAGGAGGTTTTTCTTCCTTGGCCTATTTTGGATAGAAAAATCTCTCATTTTTACCAAATTCATATTTTCTTTCTCAGAAACATCATTGGAGTATAACCTATCCCGGTGTGTGGAACAAGAGATTTGTTGAAATGAAGTGAAGTGAAGGGGATAAGGAGCTTCTAAATTCTTGAGAAAATTTAGGGAAGTAGGGAGGGATGTTAGGAAACAGGGGAAAGTGGAATTTCAAATATTGAGTGACGGGAAGGGGTCCAAAAGGGAAAAACACAGGCCTAGCCTAGAAAATTGTCAAGTTGTAGCAAGAAACTAGGGTGTGGAAAAATGAGGAATTTGGGGGATCTCGGTGATGGGAAGTGTTTAATAAGGTACATTAAGGATAGGGGAATGTGTATGAACATCAAAATAAAAGTTTTTTTGATGATTTGACCATCCAAGAGAAATTACCTTCAAAACCCTAGGCACAACTAAAGCATGAACAAGGTGTAAAATGACCCAGTGGAACCTGACATGATGATGGCAGTCCTCTGAATGATGGTACACTCAACTGAATGGTGACATGGACTAACATTTGGACATCTTTGAAAGGAGTAAAATCAAACCCTAGACTTAATACCTAGTGACCAAATTTTACTTGAAGACTCACTGAAATGACAAAATTTGACCTTAACACCTTAAAATCACTTTGTAAGAGCATGTTCGATCACTGGAGGAAGGTTGCAAAGACTGACACTAACACTCTCAACTAGGGAATATTTTCCCATTCTTGTGATGGAATGTACCCAAACTCCCTCTGACCAGGAACTTTTCCAAGCTCCCTCTTAATTAGGGGCTTGTCAGACCTCTCTCTCAACTAGGGGATTTTCTTTTCATCAACAACTTCTTCTTGTGGGTCCTCCAGCCACTTGATAAATTTCTTTCCTTGATGTCATGAAATTTAGTGGAGCTTCTTCTTTGTAGGGCATCAACCATCAATAACTTTCCTTCTTGGTTCATCATGTCATTCATTTATTCATGGAAAGTGGCCTTCTTGATACATATCTAGAACCTTCATCATATGGCTACTTCTTCTTCATCATGTTTCTTTTAGGAATTTCCATCCACCACATGAATTCTAGTTGTACTTGTACTTACAACCCTTGTTCTAGTAGCCCTGCATGAACCTATCCGAATATTATTCAAGAAATCAAGACATAACATTAAATAAAATAGTACCTTACAAGATGGCTTTCCATCATGACATCTTGTTGACTTGAATCATCAACATCATGCATTTTCACATCTCCAAGGCCTTTCTAGGTGTCAAGGGTCCTTTGATCTTTTCCATCCTATGTCAGAATTCTCGTGCCTTCTTACGAGAGATGCCTTCAAAGCATTTGTCGGATTTTGATTCCTAATGTCCATGGTGTCCTTTTATCCCTGATCCATTTTCTTATATTTCATAGTTTTCTTAGTCAACCTCTTCATAGTCCATATTAGGACATTTCTCATATTGACCTTCATAAATGTGTGAACCATGCCTTCATGCATATTTTTAATTAAAGAGATCTATATTTTTCTTCTTGACCATGCTTCCAAAGCAATACCTCATGCTCATTGGCATGAATGATGACATGACTTTAATTGAAAACATAGATGCATACATACCTCATCTTAGTTCTTTCCTTGATCATCTCAGGTTCCTTTGACATCTTCCTAGATTGAGATTACCTCAATCTCCTTTTCTTTGCTACATCTTTTATTTCCTACATATCATATTTTATTGCACCCCCACAAGTGGAATTCGCATCAAGGCATCTTCTTTTCTTGAAAGTCATCAATCCTCTATTAAATATTCTACCAGAGGATCCTTGTAGTCGTCATCCTTTAAATGCTTCTTTTTGTTGATGATAATGGCCTTCTAAGATGATTCTTCTTTATCAAGATCATCTCTTTATGCATTGATGAGGCTATCCAATGGCTACATACTTCCTACATTAATATATGTATCTAAGCTATCTCTACATAATGCTCCTATATTCCTGAAGATTACATTCTCATATATCATGCATTCTATCCTACTGCTACAGTTCCTATGATATCCAAAACTTTTAAAGAAGACTTATGTGAAGAAGTTGATCTTAGTCATAATAGAGAGCTGGAGGGTCCTCCTTCTTATGCTTCTTCTCTTCTTCTTTCACTTCTTGGATAATGTGGGATTCTTCGTGTTTCCTCTTATTGTTGTCCTTATTGAACTTAGGACAATTCCTCTTATAGTGTCCATACTCTTGACAACCAAAGCAATGGATTTTGGACATATCTCTTTTATCCTTTCTCTGCGGGCCAAACTTGCCAAATTTTCCTTTTCTCTTGGTCATAGCAGCAAATGTCTACTCCTTCGATCCCACATTATATTTTTCTTTGAGTCTAGTCTCCTTAATTTTTCATAGAGACCAAATTTCATTCAACGAGGTAGCTTCCTTATTGGCATATATACTTATGTGAAGTTTCCCCATTCCTCAGGTAATGCATTGAGCACCACAGTTGTCATCTCTTTGTCCGACATAACTTCTCCTAGTTCTTGTAGCTAGTCTCTCATCTCAAAAACCTTCATGAAGTAGGGAGATATTCCTTTTTCCTTGGATATTTTAATTTTATATATTTCATTACGCAAAGATATCACTTCTCTAGTTGTACTAACTGAGAATATCTACACCATCTTATCATAGATTTCTTTAGATGTTTCCAAGTTTGGAAACATAAGGAATGAGATGGTCCTTAATGGATTCTATCATAATCCTTCGAGCCCTTGTTTCACCCTTATTATACTTTGCTAGGGCTTGAGTTTGTTCCCTAGCAGGAACAATGACACTCCCTTTGATGTAGTTCATAAGTTCATTTTCTTTGATATGTAGATCAGACCTCTTTTTCCATGTAAGGAAATTAGCAGTCCCAACCAATTTGTTCTTTTCCTTGCAACAAGACATCTTGATATTTTCAGAAGAGGACATAAAATACTTACTTCAGAGTGTTAGTAATGAGGAGATCTTGTTTCTTCCTTGATGAATGAAGTCTCAACTTCTTGGATCTTGGATTTATTCAAGATGCTTCCTTCAAGGTGCCTTGTTGTTACAGATCCATTTGGGAACATCAACCTCGACTTAAAGATCAGTACTATTAGGGCCCATCAAACCCTAATTCAGTTGTTACATGCCCTAAATGAATTCAACCATTAGAATGCCTCCTTCCCAAGAGATTCCATGACTAAAATCATCCAAAAACTGCCTCTAAGAAGATCAGCGCAGGTAAGCCTTTATCGGGATGCACTGCAATGCATCCCAGTACACTGCGAGGATGCATTGCAATGCAATTGAGCCCTCTTTGGCATGCACTGGGTGAATTTGAGCGAAATCTGCATTTGGGTTTGGAATATTCTTATCCATTGGATGCCTCTAGAAGTTTCCTAAGGCTATCCACTCCTTTGGGCTCAAAATTGGATGAGGGAGGGAGTTAAGGAACATCAATCCCTTTATCCCTTCCTCCATGGAACTAAATCCTAAGTTTGGGAGGGCATTCATTATCACCATTTATGGCATAACGTCCTTCCTTCACCTACAAAAAGACCACTCATCTAAGTGATTAGGGGTTGGAAATCATTGAATTATAGGGAGATGATGTTAGTATGAGACTTGAGTTGGTTTCAAGTATTGTAATGATGTCAAAATTTCTTGCTTTTTATGAGGAGAGGATGGGATTGAACTGGAGGAGTGATACTAAATCAAGCGAATTGGGTTGTAACTCTTCCTTTTACTAATAAAGTGTTCAATGCTTTTTCCATATGTTTGTATTGTTCATTGATGCTTTCATATGTGTATTATGCACTTGATTCATTTTATGTTTAATCAATAGATCATTATCATATGCTTTGATCAGTTTTTGTCTTTTGTCTGTGTGCATGTACTTTCCAAGTGAATTAAGTAAGGAAATGAGCAACAGAATTGGTCAAGGGAGATAAGGAGTAAGTGAAAGCTTCAGGAAGGCTTCTTCACTGTCTTATTTAATCTATTGGTTATAGAAAATGTAGAGAATTCTTTGCACTATTGTTCTAGACTTAGCTACTAGTCTAGGGGTTTAGGCGTTTATCCATAAACACTATAATTCCCAAAACAAATTGGTGACTCCACTAGGGATCGATTATCCATCTTAGTATCTTATCAACCTCTTAAGATATTTTTACATACTGTATTTGTGGTCATTGATTGAATTTCAGTCTTATTCCATTGAAAATTGAGTCAAAATTGTGTCAAATTGCCTTCAGAAATGGCTTACTGTCATCAATGTAGCCCAATGAAGGACACAGTGTACTGCAACACACTTCCTGTGTAGACCCAGTTCATTGAATCACACTTTGTCTCACTATAGCCTGTGTTGATACCTTGAGGGTTAGTTTCCCATCTAGGAGATGAAGTTTTCTCCAATTTTATCTTGTTTAGATGATTTGCTAAATGTCAATGATGTCTTGTCTCTGAAAATAGTCTTTTATCTCCTTAGAAGGCCCTACTTAGACTAGGATTAATAATGTTCTTGTTTATTTAATTTTTCATTTTCAATCTAAGGTCAAAAGTTAGTTTTTGGTTGATTGATCTTTGTCGAAAGAAAGTGTCGTAAAATCGTCTTTTCCTTCGAAAATTGAATTGTCATAAAGTCTTCATTCATGAAAGATAGATTGATTGATGTGCACATATGATTAGTATTTTCGTTGAAAGTGTCATAATTCATCATTTCTTTGAAAACGAAAGTGCCGTAAAGTCTTCCTTTCCTTGAAAAGAAATTTTCGCAAAATCGTCATCTCTATGAAAAGAGTTTATTGATCAATTGTGCATTAGTTTTCCCTTTTGTTCATTCACATTAATGGAAATCGAAAATAAATACATACACGTTGCATCATTCATATTGTAGTTTTTGAATGCTTGAAAGGAATAGCTAGGGAAATTGCATTAGATGTGCTCTTTTCTCTTTGTCAAAAATATGATTGCTCTATCCCTACTAGCTAATGATTTTCATTGTTAAATTGAATGGAAAGAATGCTTATCACATTAGTTGCATTTTAGGAATTGAAAAAATACATCACGTGTTTAACTTGAAAGGAAAATTCCTAAGCAAGATCAACTTAAAATAAACATCAATTTACCTAATGGAGCATTGTCACCTAACAAAAAACATTTAGAGGTCTAGGCTAGAGACGTGTTCTGGCATCGTAAAACAAAACAGTTGTTGCTAACTTGTCTACAATACATCCCGAGTGTGATACCTCATTCCACGTACATGAGTATATCGTAGCTCATCCACGTACCTTTAGGTATATAGGGCAGTGTTACAGTACGTAAAGTATATGGGAATGCTCTCACTGTGCAATTTTGCAACAGACAAAAATTATACGGATTGAGCCTATGCGTACTTTCGGGTATATATGTAGGTTGTTATCCATCCTTCGGTAACCGAGTCGGCCGCCTTGTACATTGTGATACACTGAACATAACATTCAGGGAGATTGCATGCTTGTACATCTCGGTTTGCCGAGAGGTATTCTAAAGTTCATAGTTGCTTGGTAAAATTTTGCCTAAATCATCCCTCTTTTGTTTTGTTATCTTACTTTTATTAAAATAAAATTAATTGACCGTGGATAACATCCTCCACACTCACTCCTTAGTTGATCTTATGTTGAAACATATGGCGACAAATCTGGAGACCATCGATCAAGGAATTCCTTTTGATGGGAATCCTAGTCTTTTTCCTTCTTTTCGGAAATATTGGTGCTCCATGTATGGCTACATTGTCCCTTACGAGATTTACCATTGGCTTGCCGGTATGGTTGTTTTCAACCTCCTTGGTTCAAAATGTCATGATTTCTCCGCAATCAAGTACTACTCCAACTAGACAAAATCAACCTCCAGTTGATCCTAAAGTTGACCCTTTCTCTTCTTCCTCGATTGTTTCTTCCTCCTCTTCTTCCTCTTCTCCTGGTGAAAGTATTGGTACTAGTAACCAGGTGCCGAAGAAGAAGAAGACAAATAAGCAAATTCAGCAAAGGGGAAACAAAGAAACCATTGCTTTGAATGCAATGTTTGATGAGAAACCATCTGTCAAGCCTCACAAAGTTCGATATCCATGCAAATGTTTTGCGAGAGACCATCTTCTTTGAAATTGTCCTGATATTCCTCAGATCTTATAAGAATGGTCTTCTCGTTCACATCATCATGTGTCATCAAATTCTAGAGATCATGTTGGTGATACACCATCAACTAGTGGTAGTAAAGCTCATGGAAAGAAGGGTAAAGTTAAGTTTCCATGTAGGTTATGTGAAGGGAATCACTCCATTCACCTTTGTCCCTATCTGGATGAAGCCAAAAGAGTGTTGGATAACCATCTTGCTTCAACACAGCGACTTCCAACTGGTTACAGGAAAATCTCCCTAAGTCCTTCACTAGTTGATGAATTGACTGACCAAAATCAACCATCAGTCGAAACCACTCTCTCTAAAAGTGAATTCTATGAGTCTATACCCGACCCAAATCAACAAGTCGAGGTAACAGTGGACCCGATTTCACCTTCAGTAAATCGTACCTTTCTCGAATATGATACCGCTCAAGTTTTTTTTGTTTTTTCAAATTCTAATGAGCTTGGGGACAGTCCTCCTATTCCATCAAGATAGAAGGAAAATCCTCCAGTTCTCATAACTCAAGGGGTTAATTCTCCCGTTCTTACAGTATCCCCTCCAAGTAGTCTGGTCACTTCCTTCGATTGGAACCGACTGGCAGGATTCCATCTTCCTTCTTATGTGCCTTTCCAGATCATAGTACAAGTCTGTAATATGATTGTATCTAGAACTATTATAGATGAAGGTGCATCAGTGAGTATCATTTCCTCAACTGCTTGGCAAGCGCTCAGTTCGTTGACACTTGTGCCTATTACCCAGAATGTGTTGGCTTTTAATAGAGGAACCAGTCAACCACTAGGGATCCTTCCTCAGTCGCCTATCACTTTGGGAGGAAAAATCATTTATCTGAATGTGATGGTAGTCCCAGGCCCTTTAGATTACAATTTACTACTAGTGTGCAACTATGTTTATCACAAGGGAACTATTGTTTCAACACTCTTTCGAGTGATTCATTTCCGCATGAAGGCATAATTTTCACCGTTGACCAGCTTTCATTTCCCAGTCCAAATATGGCTTCTAGTCAAACATCTTCCCTAAATGGTCCTTTTGTACCAATGGTATCATCCCCGCCATGGGTTAATTATGTGGCAACCCATTCCATACCTACATCAATTGACGACCAATTCAATGATGTTGTACATCATGTACTGGGGGCATTGGAACCAGATCTCTCCTTCATGACCTCTTATGAGTTGTGATCAAGGGATATGAGGATAGTTCCTTGTCTTGTGTCAACCTCATTAAAAATGAAACAAGGGTCTAAGAGGATAGTTGTTTTACTGTGTCAACCTCATTAAAAAACGAAACATCTCCCATGAGGATAGTTCCTTATCTAATGTCAACCTCATTAAAAAAATGAAACAAGGGTCTATGAGGACAGTTATTTTACTATGTCAACCTCATTAAAAAATGAAACAACTCCCATGAGGATAGTTCTTTTACTGTGTCAACCTCGTTAAAAAATGAAACAGGTCCACAAGGACAGTTCCTTGTCTTGTGTCAACCTCATTAAAAAAATGAAGCAAGGTCCCAAGTTCCAAGTCGAGTCTTTGATTAGATCTCGTAAAATCCTAGTCAACTCTTTCACTTGATCTCGTAAAATAACCTTCATTCCATCCACCTGATAACCATGAGTAGTCTACTTAGGTGAATGTAATGAAGCTTGGGGGGCATGCACCTAATGGTAAAGTTAAGTTTCCCTGTAGGTTATGTGAAGGAAATCACCCCATTCACCTTTTTACCTATCTAGACGAAGCCAAAAAGGTGTTGGATAACCGTCTTGCTTCACCGCAGCAACTTTCATATGGTTGTAGGAGACTCTCCCTTTCATCATGATGGGGATATGTAAACCAATCTAAAGCATAGTTTTTCATTTTAAGCTTGTGTAAACATGAAACTGAATCCAAGCATAGTTCCTTATGGCTCAAGCTTGTGTAAAAATGAACTCATTCCCATTTTTAACGCTTGTGATTGTCATTCTATCAGCCTCTTTTCTCAGATGAGCCTTGGTTGTTCTTATTCTATCGCCACCATCCCTTTGGCTAATCATACGCTTTCACTTGGTTGTTTTATCCTTTTTGAGGAACAACTGCAATGAGTAGTCTAATTAGCCAGCCTCTTCACATAAATCAACATGTTTTGATAAGTTTCAACATCACCGGAACCAGTTGCTACCCTAGGCACCACTCGTTCCTCAAAGTGGAGTCCTCTTTAAGCTCTTTTTAAACTCTCTAAATATGAAAATATTGTCGAGCGCTTGTCATTTCCAGCTCGTTAACGGATTGGAATTGATATCTACTCAGTATAAGTTTAACCCTTTTTTGGGCTCAGATAAATTAACTACGAAAAATAAATACGCTGATCGAACATGGTCAATAGCTTCTCTCTCATATTTTTTATGCTTTTTCGGACTTGAGAGACAAATATATGAAAAAGAACGTTTGGAGTGTCCTTTTTGTCCCTTTTCAAACTCTCTAAACATGAAAAATACCGAGTAATATTTGTCGTTAAACTCGTTAAAAACATCAAATAGAGACAAACTTGTCCATCTAGACAAGATCAAGTTTCACCTTCGCTAGACTCGTTAAAGCATCAAATAGTGATGGATCCACCCGAAGGGTAGAACTATACAACAAGCATATGTTATCCTCCTCAAGCTTGACAAAAATAAGAGGTATTGGTCAGCAATGACTGGGGAAAATGGGAAAAAGAGGAGAACACTTTATGGTAGCAAATCTCTCTTGAACATGACACTTTCACCTCATCACCGTGACTATGTGGGTTGGGTCATTAAGCTTGTCACACCATTGGTCTATCATACCATCCATTACTTTGTTTTGGGTCAATGCTACCAATTCATTTTAGTGCCACCAACATGTTCAAGAGAATTCATTCAATTCAAACTTCATCCTTTGCAATATCGTAAACCTTCATTTTCATGACCGCCATTCCTGAACCTTCTGTCGTCAGTTGATTTTCATCTCCAAAATCATTTACCTCGTTTCATGTCGTCGATGTGGGATACATCAAGGCCCTCCTGCGACGAGTCACTTCTTGTTGACATCAGCACATTATCCAAGAAGTTGACTTAGAAACACCCCTTCAGTACCTTGAGGCTTGCATATATCAATGGCAAGTTTCTCGCTTCCGGCGATAGGTTGACATCACTGCCTTCGACCGAAAGACTTTGTATGGTGTTCGACATCAAATAATTTATTCACACCATGTGAAATGTACTATAGTACCTTGAGGGTCATTTTCATTATCGGTGATTCCTCTCGCGTCAGTTAGCAGCTTACATCATCAGCTGGTAATTAGACGATGTCTTCCCATGTTCGACTTCAGATCATCTATTCACATGGTTGGACTTGTACTTGAGTGAAAGGTTGAACGAGATTGAAGACCCCGTATCTGGTTTCATCCATCCAGGCTACGATATTTTCAGGAGTACTAAATCAAATGTACAATGGCCTTACATTCATGGTCATCCATTCATGGGACTATATCTGTAGATGACTATATTTGTACATGTAATGAAAATTTATAAGCTAAGCATGGGTATGCCTTCCCTAATCCCTCAGCAAGTTCATGAGAAAAAAATCAAATTATCATGATATATGTATTGTAATTGATGCAGGTCACCTTCCACCTCGAAACCTCCTCTCCACATAGTAAAGCATTTCACTCGACATACATATTTATGAATTCATGCTTTAGGGGGCAACTATTATAGATCCATTTGGGCACATCAACGCTGACTTACATATCGGTACTATTAGGGCCCATCAAACCCTAATTCAGTTGTTACATGCCCTAAATGAAGTCAGCCATCATAATGTCTCCTTCCCAAGAGATTCCATGACTGAAATCATCCAAAAATTGCCTCTAAGAAGATCAATGCAGGCAGGCCTTTATTAGGGTGCAATGCAATGTAGCCCAGTACACTGCCAGGGTGCATTGTAGCGCACTTGAGCCCTCTTTGGCCTGCGCTCGGCAAATTTGAGTGAAATCTGCATTGGGTTTTGGAATATTCTTATCCATAGGATGCCTCTAGAAGTTTCCTAAGGCTATCCACTCCTTTGGGCTCAAAATTGGATGAGGGAGGGAGTTAAGGAACATCGATCCCTTTATCCCTTCCTCCATGGAACTAAATCCTAAGTTTGGAAGGGCATTCATTATCACCATTTATGGCATAACTTCCTTCATTCACCTATAAAAAGACCACTCATCTAAGTGATTAGGGGATGGAGATCATTGAATTATAGGGAGATGATGTTAGTATGAGACTTGAGTTGGTTTCAAGTATTGTAATGATGTCAAAATGTCTTGCTTTTTATGAGGAGAGGATGGGATTGACCTGGAGGAGTGATAGTGAATCAAGCAAATTGTGTTGTAACTCTTCCTTTTACTAATAAAGTGTCCAAATCTTTTTCCATGTGTTTGTATTGTTCATTGATGCTTTCATATGTGTATTATGCACTTGATTCCATTTTATGTTTAATAAATAGATCATTATCATATGCTTTGATCAATTTTTGTCTTCTGTCTATGTGCAGGTACTTTTCAAGTGGATTAAGTACGGAAAGGAGTGATAGAATTGGTCAAGGGAGATAAGGAGTAAGCGAAAGTTTCAGGTAGGCTTCTTTATTGTCTTATTTAATCTATTAGTTATAGAAAAATTAGAGAATGCTTTGCACTGTTGTTCCAGACTTAGCTACTAGTCTAGGGGTTTAGGCGTTTATCCATAAACACTAAAATTCCCAAAACACTTGTGATGGATTTTCTTGTTAATGAAAACTTCTCAATGTGTAGATCTGGAGATCTTCAATGTGGACCTGGATCTGAGTACCTTTCTTTGAAGATGATGAGTATTTGATATAATCCCTTCTTGGATGACCCTTCTTGTAGATACCTTTAGATGGAAGACTTTCTTCTTTCTTTGTTCCCATGATGGTAGTCCTTCTTGATTGATCTAGGAGAGAAGATGGTAATCCTCCTTGCCTTTGATGGATCTAGAAGCCCTGCTTGTAGATCTGATGCTTCAACCTTTGAGTTCCCTTACTTCTTGATCTTAATGATTCAATCTTCTATGTGTTCTTGAGATGCCCTTCCTTTATGTGTCACCTTAGCTCTAATTCCATGTTGAAGAGTCTAGGGCATTTAGGTTATAGTGATATTCTTCTAACGATGATAAAAATTTGTGAAGTACTTTTACTTTTCTTATTAGTACAATCTTATCTTATTTTTATTAGTATGTATTCTCTTACTTCATCAGACCGTTACCAAAACAAAAGGAAACAAGAACACAAGATGTTGGATCTCAACTAGGGCAAAATCTCTCTCTCTCCTAGAGAGGAAAACCCTTCTACAAATTTACTTTATTCAAGCTTCAACTGACAAATGCCAAACCCTAGACCCTTGACCAGTAGATCCTCCAAGCACAAGACAAAGTCTCTCTACCCTTTGTCCTTCAATCAATGCCTTCTTCTACTTTGCACCTTGATCACTTCCTTCGCACTTCTTCCGGCAACTCAGAGCTCTTTTTCTGACAACTGTTAGGGAACTCTTCTTTGGAGTTTTCCTTTCCTTCTCTACTTGCTTGGAAATATTTCATTTCCTTGACACTTAGGCTAGAGAATGAGACCTTCATTGAGAGATACTTCCAAGTTGGGAAGTTGATCCTTTTACCCTACTTTAGGTCTGATTTCTTGTCACACATGTGGCTGATTATGGCACAAAATTTCCCTTCTATCTTGTTCCCTTCCTTTGCTTGAGGTGGGACCCACTTTACTTGATATGCAGACCTATTTGAGACCTCTTTTTGGCCCAATCAAAACTTATTGGAGGGCTGTAATTCTTGACTTGTTGCAGCAACATAATGTCCTTCTTTTCCTTCACACATGTGACAAAGAGGAACCCTAAAATAGTCGCAAAACTTCATATTTCTTTCTTCTCTTCTTCACTGCCCTAGAAGCACCTTTCTTGTTCTTTTTTGCACCTCTTTCTTACCTCTTCTCTTCGTTGATATCAGAGATCACTCGCTTGTCTAATTGTGAGGTTGAATGGCCCTATATAGGAGTCTATCCCTCCTTCTGGGCTGACTTGAACTAGTGAGGCCGACTTGACTTTAAGTGCACCAAAATTCAATCTTTGAGCTGACTTGAAGAGGATACTTGTCTTTGCTTTGGAGGATCATTTTTGACACGTCTTGGACATAATTACATAGGTTACATAATGTGACATTCCTTTAAGGGGTCTTCAATAATTACATTGGCTCTTAGACTTTCCTAGAAGCACTAAAACATGTGCTTGACATATAAAATGTGCAATAAACCCATTCTTGATAGTTAAAAAAATAATAATTCTTTTCTTTTACAAGTAAAAAGATCAAAATTACATTTATGAAGACCAAACCTAGTTACACTTTCTTCATCATATTATGAGAGTCTACGAGCCATCAATCACATCATTGAATTATTCTCTTTGGAAATAGGCATGCTAATAAATCAAGAAAAATATACTCTTATGGGGAGTGCCCTCGAACATGATGACACTAGCCTTGCCTTCAAAATCCATTCAATAGCCTCTTCACCTCTAAGGGATCCCCTAAAAAACACGAGGTTTCAATTAAAGCCAAATAACTACAAGAAGGAGCATTGAACTTGGCTTATTTCCAAAATTGAAATTAGAATTTGAAATTGGTGCAATAATGGTTATCTAGAGCTAGTAGGCTTGTTCTCTGCAAGGCAGTGCTTGAGGCAATTCTTGTATACTGGGCATCATTAGCTTATATATCGGTGGGAATTCTAAACAAAATAAAGAAAATATCCTTGTCATATCTCTAGGATGAAAATAAAAATCAAAGACCTTTCACCCTTACAACTTGGTCCTCCATAGCTCTCCCAAAACCATTGGGAGGATGGTGGCTAAAAAATCTTATTTGGCTCTCAAAAGCTTTAGTTTCTAAAGGAGTTTAGATTTTGATTCAAAGCACTGGTCTTTGGGGTCATACTATGGTCAAAAAATGTGTAATCCCTTTCATTATTTTGGATTAGCTCAGAGCTCTGAGAAGACACCGTCAAAATGGATCCATAGTTTGGAAGGCCATATTAAATTATGTGGATATTCTTACTCATGTGCACAGATGGAAGGTTGAGGATGGTAAAAAACTACAATCAGGGAAGGATCCTTGGATTTGGAGTCAGGAATCACATATTCTCTTTGATCAATTAATACAAGCACTAAACAATCAAGGCATTTTTTGTTTGTGTTAGGCCTCGTCGAGGATGGGATTCTTCTGTCAACAATCTTGGAAAGACGTTGAAAACTTAAATATTAAGGGTGATCTTGCTTTGGAATGGACTCACTACACTACTTCTCTACAACACAATCTCCTCTCCCTCTTGCCTTTAGAAGATACTTTGGTATGGTCCAAGGTTCCTTTAGGTTGCTACAATCTAAAGTATGGGTTCCTAGCCATTGCTCAACAACCAAATGCCCATCTGCCTCCCTAGTGGGTCAAAAGGCTATGAAGGCTAGCCTTTCTACCCAAATCAAAGCTCTTTATGTGGCTACTCTTAAAGAACAAAGCACCCAACTAGGATATCCTGCAGAAAAAGATCCTTCTAGAGGCCTAGTATATGCTTTCTCTATCTAGAGAATGTTGAACAATCTCATGTTTTCATATAGTTCCCCTTTACGAAAAGCGTTTGAGGAGAAATTCAAAAAATTATTGAAGCAAATAACACTTGGCAAGGGACCTTTGTGGATGAATGCCTAAAATCTTGGCTTGACAGGAAGCCATCTAACAATCTAGAAGCTCTTCCTCTGATTGTTTGTTGGGACATTGGCAAGAGAGGAACATCTTAATATTTGAAAACCAAGGGCAATCTTTTATCATAGTTGTCATCAACAACTTAGCTTTGCAAGACTCTTTTCCCATTCACCAAACCACACTGAGGAATTAGAACAATTCTAAGGTTGAAATAAGTAAAGAAAAGCCATGGTCTTTCTTCGATGGAGCAACCCAACAAAACTCATCCTTGGGTGGTTTTGGAGGCCTCGTTTATTTTCTAATTCTCATTTCTTTTCTTTCTCTTGCAACATTGGGAAGGCTTCAAACAACTATGCTAAGTTATTTGCATTGAAGTTACTCTTACAATTGGTTGAATTTCTTCATATATCTCGCAATAAATATCAAAGGAGACTCTTTGGTCATGATAAAATGGATGCAATGAATAACTAAACTAGAAATTCACACCCTTCTCCCTTTATATCAAAATATTTTTCAAAAAATGAGAAATTTCTCACATCTCTTTCACACACATCTAGAGGGAAGAAAACCAAAAGGTCGATCAGCTTTCAAAAGAAGGATTAACATTGGATCAATGTCAGTGGCAAATTGAGGAAAGCAAGGAAGGACATGTTAGACTCCACCAGTTGTGCCCCTAGGCATAAATAATCTCCACTTGACTTTTCATCATACAATAATATATATATATATATATATAAGCAAGGACTTCAAGATTTTGACTTTAAAACAATGAAAACAATATACTTTGAGTTCACAGGCTAATGTCTATTTTTGGCTTAACACGGAAGATATAGTTTTTGCTGAGTTTTGTATGAAAGAGCACATCTCCTTGTAATTTTTAAAACACAACATATATTGTGTACAAACAGTCTACTACTCATAGGGATCTTCTAGGAAAGGAATTTCATCAACAATCTATTTGATGAAACAATCAAAATTTTATCTCTTTTCTCCTACAATAATTACTTCAGAGCCCCAGCTTGTGATATGACACAATATTATGGATATATCTTTTTTCTTTTAAATATATTTATGCATTCAAAACTAAATCAAATTAAATATTTGATCAAACAAATACTTTAGCTATAAATTAATATATTTTATTGTAACTATAAATAAAATATGTGATTTTTTTCTTTTATTTATATAATATCTATTAAATTTTATATAACATATATAAAAACTTGAAGCTTAATAGGATGGAGAGAGTATTTTTGCTGAAGGAGATACATAATTGATGTTGCAATTTTCTTCGTCCTCGCTTTGGGGTGGCGAAGCCATGACTTGAGAATTCTAATTCACCTTATATACTTTTTTCCATGCCTTTCCTTGTGGCATCTGAGGACATTTGTCTTTTAGGTGTCCCGTTTTGTGACACAGAGAGCACCTAAAAGGGACACCCTAGTAGTCAAGCCTTTGACAGGCAGATAAATTACCCCAGGGTAGATCAATGTGGTCAGGAAAACCACCTCTATAATCTTTCTCAATCAGTGTCCAAGCAACCCTTTAGTCTTTAGCGCCTAAACATCTAGGGTCGATGTAAACAAATTTTCCGATAGCATTTCCAATGAAGGAAAGAGATTCCTTCGTCCATGGTTCAATAGGCAGAGCAGGTAATTTGACCCATATAAAGTTATTCTGAGGGGGTCGAAACCTATATACCATTTGTGGAGGGCCAAGAAACTCCGCCCGTGCACCCACGGGAGGCCCCACCTGGTCCACCAGCCTTTCCACTCGCCCAGGAATCAAAAATATTCCTCCTTAACTTTAATGAGGTTGAATTCCATGGACAATCTAAATGTTGTGAGAGGTCGTGTCTTTTCTCCCCAACCTCCTCCTCCCGAACCATCTCAAAGTGTACCTGTCATTTCACCTTCTCTGGTGCCCAAAGAGTGTTGCCCATCCCTACAGGATAATGACATTCATATTATCCCCTCGTCCTCCTCGTCGCCTATCAGATATGGTCGCTCCCCTATAAAATTTTCTCCAACTTCCCCCATTCATTATTCGCTTAATCGCTCTACTTCCAAGGGTAAAGCCCCCATGACCACAGCTTCCCCCACTGCCTCACCTTTCCCATCTCCCTCTAACTCTGTTGGCAGTGATCTCGACATGCTTCTATAGATGGATTCTCTTCGTTTGCTCCCCTTGACTATCCATAAACCCAAAGAATCTTCTTCTCCTGTCATCAGTCTTAATTCAGTGAAGAATATCACTGTTCGCCGAAAACAAAACAGGGGTAGTAGACACTTTAGGGGGCGAAAAGGCATTCAAAGTTTGAATTATCATGAACCCTTTCTTGTTGATATTCCCATTTCCAATTATACTGAATCTGAGCCTATTAGAACAAATTTTCCCGAGAAGAATCTCAAATGATGAACATACTTTCTATCAACATAAGGGGTCTTGGAGCTGACCCTAAGTTTCTAGCTCTAAAATATTTATTTTTTTCTTCTCCATACAGGACGATTTTAATACAGGAAACCATGCACGACAGAGAGGACACTATCTCGTTCTTCAGACGTATGATTCCATCCTGATATATTGCGGCAACGGAGATGGGTGGCCTCTCCGGAGGATTAGCAGTGCTATGGGATCCGAGATGGATCTCTGCAAGAACATTCCGATGCCTTGGGGAATCTTAATTATTGCTAAATATAGAGGATGTGCTGACTGATTCCACATACTAAATGTTTATGCTCCCTACAAAGACAGAGCTTCCTATTGGAACTTTTTTATTGCCTCCAGTATTATGGAGATTGAAACGCTTCTCATCGCTAGAGATCTAAATTGCACTTTGGGACCGGACGAAGTTTGGGGGAAGGGGAAAAAAGCTGACTCAATCGGGGAGAAAATCAGAGAAGCATTGCTACAATACAACTTTGTAGGCATTTGCCCAAAGTCTTTGTCTCCCACGTTGGACAATGGAAGGTTGGGGGAGGCCTATATTGCTAAAAGACTGGACAGATTCATCATGCATGAAAATTTGCTGGAGAAATTTGGCATCCCAAGCTCTCATACCCTCCCTGCTTTCATTTCTGACCATCGGTCGGTAACACTGCAATGGGTGTATCAGAATTCACGGAAAAGCTATCCTTTTAAGTTCAACAAGATTTGGCTAGAAGATGAGTCATTTAATAGCATGATACGCGATGCTTGGTTGGCTAGCAATCCTTCAACTGGTGCTTCTCCATCGGTTAACTTGATTGGAAAAATGAGGAATCTTTGATCTAAAGTAAAAGAATGGAAGATCCTGAAAAAACAATCAAACTGTATAGAACTTCAAAATATTGAAAAAGAATTAAAAGACTTAGCCATTGGTATGACTACCCAATCCATTCCATGGAGTATTCGAGCTCGAATTTGGGAACTTGAAAAAAAGAAACAGAAATTACTAACAATTGAAGAAATAACATGGCGGCTTAAAAGCCGTGCCACTTGGCTAAAGGAGGGAGAAAAAAGCACTAAGTTCTTTCAATGTTTTGAAAGCAAAAGACAGGCTTCCAATTCTATATGGAAAATCAAGAATGAAGAGGGCAATAATCTGCACTCTCAAGAAAATATCTTCAAAGAAGTTGTCAAACATTTTCAGAAGGCATATAAACAGGACGCTAACAGAGAGATAAATGATATCATGTGGGGCATCGAACCATTCCCATGTATGTTCAATGAAGAGGAAAATGACAGACTATTTCCTGCTATATCGGAGGAAGAACTACTTGTTGTAATGAAATCTTTTGAAAAACACAAATGCCCTGGCCCGATGGCTGGACCATAGACATTTTCATCCATTTCTTTTACATTATGAAAAGCGATATTTTGGGCATGGTGGAAGAAACCACAATGCATGGTAAAATTAATCACAACATTTCTTCTACCTATATTGCACTGATTCCAAAAAAAAGGGACTCCTTTACTTTCGCGGACTGCGAGCCTATATCTTTATGCAATGCCATCTATAAAATCATATCAAAAATTATAGCTAAAAGAATCCATGGCAATCTATCAACTCATATCTCAAAAGAACAGCATGGGTTTCTAAGTGGTAGAAACATATTAGAAGCAGTGGCTATCGCTCAGGAAGCTTTACATTCAATGCAAACAAAAAATATTGGAGCTGCCATTCTTAAAATTGATCTCAAAAAAGTCTATGATTTCCTAGGCTAGAGCTATCTGAGATGTCTACTTATTAAGATTGGGCTAAATGACCAGTGCACTAAGTGGATCATGGTATGCGTGGAAGGAGTCAACTTTTCCATTCACATAAATGGACATCCCACTTCGTTCTTCTCAGCTGAAAGAGGTCTTCGTCAACGCTGCTCCCTGTCTCCCCTTTTATTCATACTTGTTATGGATACCCTTAGACTTCATCTGAAAAGAGTTGTTGATGCGGGGAATATCTGCCCACTTTCCATATCCAGAGGCAACTCTTTTACGCATAACATTTTTGTGGATGATGTTCTACTGTTTGCTATGCTTTGTAGACAAACTTGGCATATAATGCATGAGATATTAATATCATTTCAAAGGGAAACATGCTTATATATAAACGAAGGAAAATCTACTTTTCACTTCGGAAAGGTTAATATGGATGATATGGAATATATCTCTCAACTATATAATATTCAGGCAGTAACTATCAAAGAAGGTATGAAATACTTGGGTTACCAACTTAAATCCACGGGCTACACCATTTCTGACTGGTCATGGATCATCAATAGATTTTACAAAAGAATATCAGGATGGGAATTTAAATGCTTATCTTTAGCTGGCAGAATGATTCTCTCACAATTGGTACTTGCACAAATTTATGTTTATTGGGCTCATCTATACTACATTCCTTTAGCTATCAACAAAAAATTAAATAGCTTAATGGCCATCTTTATCTGGGGAGGGTGCAAGGAAAAGAAGAAATTCCATCTTACTAAACGGATTAACATCTCCTTCCCTAAAAAAATGGGGGGATGGGGCATCATGAATCTTCGTCTCTTTGGCTTGGCACTATTATGAAAATCTCTATGGCGAGCGGTTTTTGGAAACAGTTTACAGAGCCAAGCTATTAGAATGAAATATCTTGGGAATGAAGATGTCTATTATTGGTACAGGAACAAATTTAAGGGTCCCTCTCAAGGATAGGCTATTTGGAGAAGCTTTCAAAAGGTTCTTCCTTTCTTCTACAGGAATCTAATATGAAAATTTCAGACAGGAAACAACATTATTATTGGCATCGATGCAATAATGAGGGTAGAGGTGGAATCCCCAATCGCCCCACAACTTCTCACGCTCCTACACCAAAAATGTCTATTCTACTAGGCATAAGTAATTAAATGATGGCAGGGTGCTATTCCTCGATGGAAATCAGCTAGAGAGCTGCGCCTGGATGGAACATTGGCTACCCAATGGAACAAGATTATTTGGGCAATGAAAAATGCTAGGATTTTCAAAACAGAGGACAGAGATTGCATTGTATGGCAGGTGAAGAAAGGCAGGTCAAATGTGTTAGTGAGAGATATATATCTCTCCTTGATAGAACAGCGAAGGGAGGCCTCCCGGAAACTATTTCCCAACACTCTATGGAAAGCTGGCTATCCTCTAAAAATTATTCTGTTTTCGTGGCTAGTCTTTCATAATAAAAATCTTACATGGACAAATCCACAGAAAATGAACTGGCACAAACCAGCCATATGCACAATCTGCCTATCAAATATAAAAGATAACATGCACATTTTTCTAAAATGTCACCTAACTCAGAATTTATGGAAGCAGCTGGCTTCTCATTTTGGTTTTCCTGTAATATCACATTCCTCCATTACAGAGGCATATGAATGGTGGGGTTCACAGAAAGTAATTTGGCGACCCATTCCACTAATTGTCTTCTGGTTCATATGGAAGTGGAGGAACAAAAGGATATTTCAAAACTGCAAGGTGGAATTTGGGCATATTTTTGACAAGGTTATTCCCTTTTATTTATCGATCCTCCCATACATTCCACAACAATTGAAGCATCAAACTAGAGTTTCAGCCCCACAACAGCATATCATCCCACGGGCACATTTTGACGGTGCAGTAAAAGATGGCAAATGTGCATGTGGCGTCTACATTTGTATTTCAAATGACCTTCAATACTCCATTTTTTTGAACGGTGGCATTGGAACCAATAACAACGCTAAGGCCAGGGCTCTACATGGTTTGCTTTTATTCTGCACATTTATGGACATCAGCCCAATCAGTATCTATGGTGACTCCAAAATCATCATAGAGCACGTGAATGGAAAACAATCTATAAAAAACGACAACCTTTCTGGATGGCTGGGCAGGATTTCAACTCTATGGAAGCCTACACTATTCCCTATCACACATATAAAACGTTTACAAAATGAGCTTGTAGATGAACTATCAAAGAAAGGTCTGCAATCTTCATGTGGTAAGTGGCATCTGAGCATCTCTATAGAATCATGCACATACTTCATTCAGCCCTTCTCCATGTCGAGTATATAGCGTCAACTATAATCTGGTATGTTTCATGATCCTGTTCATATATACAATGTCTTATGGCCAGGTAGTTCTATATTTTTGGCGCTCTTTATTATGATATGATCTCTACAACAGTCCTCATACTTGATCTAACAAAGAAAGATGTATATTTTGAAAAAATACCTACAGTTTTTGGATGCCATGACCGAGAAAAAATTCATCTCCATAATGTATATACAGGTTTTTATTATAATATAAATACTATACAGCTTTTTTGTTAAACACACATGGGCAGCGAGAATAATATGAAAGATAAACATGAGAATACATTTTTTATTAACAGGAGATATACATTTATAGTACATTCTTGTGACCATTGGGTTTCACATCCCAAGGTCTTTTGGACTACTTTTTCTATTCAGCTTCCACACTAACCCATTTAGGATTAGGTGTCCAACATTCCCCCCCTTAATCCAAAGGGTTATGTATGAGTCCAAGAAGAGAGTTGTAATACAAAATGTGCAAAAAATGCATGGCA